>CM036546.1:30733846-30746346 GCA_020745685.1 Tautogolabrus adspersus | reverse complement strand
ATGATTATCCATTTTCACCTTGTGTCCTGTTTCCTCCCGTGTTCGTCCTCCCGTAGTTTCGAGAAGATGATCAGCGGGATGTATCTGGGAGAAATCGTTCGGCTGCTGCTGGTGAAGCTGACGGAGGAAAAGTTGCTGTTTCAAGGACAGACATCGGAGGCGCTGCAGACACTGGAGAGCTTCGAGACAAAGTTCATCTCAGAGATCGAAGAGTGAGTGTGGGACAGATGATTCTAAAACCAGATCTTACATGTTTAGTGAAGGGGGGGGGCGAGATGCTACAAACGAACCACAGTCAAAGAGGTTCGGGTGTTTTGGCTTTTGGTTAGATTTTCTCGGAGCTCATTCTGGAGATATTTCTTTAAAGGACCTGAGAATTTATGAGGGCATGGTTCCCTCAGGCCTTCGGACTCAGCTGACAAACTGAGACCTCCACACTGGGGGGTAGTCCATGTTTCCATGGAGAGCGATCCCACGGACCTGATCCCTCTGATTATCTTCTAAAACATGAACCCGTCTTTTAGCTTCCCCAGATGATGCAAACAACACAACGTCCTCTTTTCTGGCTTCGACCAACTCTCGTGACCGCGGTACAACACTACAATTCTACAGTACAAGTCATTTTGCAGATGCTTTTATCCAAACAGAGCAGCCTGAATCTGAGACGGGGAATTTATTTTACATTTCAAACTCACCTCGCTGTTCTTCTTCTGCACGTTAAAAGACAATCAGTGATGACGTCCATCTTTATACATCCGTCAAACTAAAAGCTGCGCGATGTTTTCACAGAAATGTAAAAAGACAAATTCATTTTTATTTGATTTTAAAACTTTAAATCCCTTTTTGAACATCTGTCACCACGTTGAGATTTATCCTTTAAATTCAACAACGCTGAGGTCGACCTTTAACCCGAAGGAGATGATGAAACTTCAGTCTTTAAGATCATATAGATGTGTTCAAAGAGCGCTGCTGACAGAGACTCTACAGAGCGTGCTCTCAGCCTCGCTGATAAACCCGTCTGACGGGATCGTCAGCTACCTGAGGCGTCTGGTTACCTCCATTCACCTCAGGATCTCTCTGCAGCCAGACGCCATCTAGAGTCACACACACCATCTGATCTCCTGATGTGTGGGGGGGAAACCCCGATGACAGCGGAGCACGCTCTCTGTGGATGGTCACGTGTAACGAAACGACAGCCAATAAGGGAGCGACCTGACTGACCACGCCATCCAGAGCTGAACTTTTGTCTTCATCACCATCACTTCTTCCCGCCCGTCGTCCTCCATGTTTGTTTCCCCCGACGCTGAGAGATTCAGTGAGACGTCCAGAGATCAGAGTCCAGACTCTGAATGAATCTGTTCGTGTGTTGATCTGTTCGTGTCAGATCGTTGATCTCCACACAGGACAGAGAACGTGGCGTCACGCCGCGGTGCATGTTGGACTGTAGGCGTAGCCATCTTCTGAGGAGCGTGCATGTTTCACCACAGACTGAATGATATGAAACAAACTCCGTCTCTGGTTAAACTGTCAGAATCAAAACGCACGATTCTTCACGTTATCTTTGTTTGGGGCTGAAATCCAGTTTTTCCTGTGACGACTCGTTCAGTACAGGGGACAGGAAGTAAACACAGAAGTAAACACAGCAGTAAACACAGGAAGTAAACACAGGAAGTAAACACAGGAAGTAAACACAGAAGTAAACACAGCAGTAAACACAGGAAGTAAACACAGGAAGTAAACACAGGAAGTAAACACAGGAAGTAAACACAGGAAGTAAACACAGCAGTAAACACAGAAGTAAACACAGGAAGTAAACACAGAAGTAAACACAGCAGTAAACACAGAAGTAAACACAGGAAGTAAACACAGGAAGTAAACACAGCAGTAAACACAGAAGTAAACACAGGAAGTAAACACAGGAAGTAAACACAGCAGTAAACACAGCAGTAAACACAGGAAGTAAACACAGCAGTAAACACAGCAGTAAACACAGCAGTAAACACAGCAGTAAACACAGCAGTAAACACAGGAAGTAAACACAGCAGTAAACACAGCAGTAAACACAGCAGTAAACACAGGAAGTAAACACAGCAGTAAACACAGCAGTAAACACAGGAAGTAAACACAGCAGTAAACACAGCAGTAAACACAGGAAGTAAACACAGCAGTAAACACAGCAGTAAACACAGCAGTAAACACAGCAGTAAACACAGCAGTAAACACAGGAAGTAAACACAGCAGTAAACACAGCAGTAAACACAGCAGTAAACACAGGAAGTAAACACAGCAGTAAACACAGCAGTAAACACAGGAAGTAAACACAGCAGTAAACACAGCAGTAAACACAGCAGTAAACACAGGAAGTAAACACAGCAGTAAACACAGCAGTAAACACAGCAGTAAACACAGGAAGTAAACACAGAAGTAAACACAGGAAGTAAACACAGAAGTAAACACAGGAAGTAAACACAGGAAGTAAACACAGGAAATAAACACAGAAGTAAACACAGGAAGTAAACACAGGAAGTAAACACAGAAATAAACACAGGAAGTAAACAAAGGTAGTAAACATGTCTGTAAAAAAACGAACTGTCATGATGTCATCGACCTATATTTGACCTAATTATTTGACCTCTTTATTTGACCTCATGTTACCTCTCTCACGCTCTCTCAGGCCGGACACCGGGTTGGAAAACGCTCGGAGGATTCTCACACAGCTGGGTCTGAAGTGGGACGAGGTCGACGTCCGCGTGGTTTGCCTGGTCTGTGACACCGTCTCCTCTCGCTCCGCCCGTCTCTGCGCAGCCGCCCTGGCTGCCATCGCCAACCACATGAGGGTGAACCGCAGGCTGGACCATCTGAAAACCACGGTGGGGGTGGACGGGACGGTGTACAGGAAACACCCAAAGTAAGAGTCAATCTGATGGGGCGCAGAGTGATTCACAAAGTTAGGAGTCAAAATGTTTGATGGAGTCGATATTACCCTAACCCTATTTCACGTAAATACGACGGAACTGGCGAAAAACAAGAGCATGCGTTTCAGGGGAGTAAAGGTCCAATCACATGGGGATGTATTGTGTTAGGCGCTGCCGCTCCAAAAAATGCCTGAGCTCATCTGGGGAAAAACAGCTGGTAGTGCCATAAGAGAGAGGCTGTGCGTGCATACGGGCGACCAAATAAAATAAGTGGGGAAAATGGATTAGAGCGACATAAAGCTCTCGCCGACGCTTTGCTCCGAGACGTGGAGGGGGAGGTGAAGCCTCCATCTTGATCTGATCGGCTACTTCGGCCTAAAGTGACGTTGACGAGCGCTGCGAGTCGGCGTCTTGAGCTGAAAAGTTGAAAATGTTAGAAGTTTTATGTCCGCCCAAAAAACGCTTAAGCAACACGTTTCTCAGCAGCAGCAGAGCGCCCGGCGAGCGTGCTGTACCAGGAAAAACAACGGTTCTGCTGAGGACGTTTTTTCAGCGCTGCGTCTCTGAGTGATCGAGCTCTCAGAGAACATCTACAAACGTTTAAAGAAACGGCTTCAATGCTTACGACTTTGTTATCACGTCTTTAAAGCGTTTATATTCTGTGGGGTCAAAGAAAGGACGGCCGGAGATCAAAGAGCTTCAAAGGAAGATTCTGACGTTTGAAACTCTGGCGATGAGTGTGCGGTACTTTTAATAAATTTGATATTTCGACAGTTTGTCAACGACCCCCGTTATCATTTATGTAAGTTAAAATATTTAATTATAAAGTTACAGAGACGCGATCAATCCCATTTTCATCTCATGTTTGAAATTTCATTATTTCGCATTTCAAAATAAAACTTGTCAGGCTTTTATTTTGAATGTTTGTCCTGTCTTATGCTTAGAGTCCTTTACTTGTTGTATGCTTTTATTTTGAAATAAAGTAAGGGCCTTCCTGTAGAGTGAAGGTTAGGACATGAAGTTCAGCACAGAAACAGGAAGTGGTTAGGGATCCCAAAGTGAGGTCAAACAGCTCAAAGGAACGGTAACAAAGATCAATGTGTGATGTCATGAGGTGAACGGTAACAAAGGTCAATGTGTGATGTCATGAGGTGAACGGTAACAAAGGTCAATGTGTGATGTCATCAGGTGAACGGTAACAAAGGTCAATGTGTGATGTCATCAGGTGAACGGTAACAAAGGTCAATGTGTGATGTCATCAGGTGAACGGTAACAAAGGTCAATGTGTGATGTCATCAGGTGGATATGACTTTGGACTCGTCAGCTGAGCTGTCTGAGAGTTTGTTAAAGTGAAATGAGACATTCAAAGATGCAGCAGTGTCCTTCTTTTACATCACTGAGACTACAGGGAGACTCTGAGGACCACTATCTACAGGGAGACACTGAGGACCACTATCTACAGGGAGACACTGAGGACCACTATCTACAGGGAGACACTGAGGACCACTATCTACGGGGAGACACTGAGGACCACTATCTACGGGGAGACACTGAGGACCACTATCTACAGGAAGACACTGAGGACCACTATCTACAGGGAGACACTGAGGACCACTATCTACAGGGAGACACTGAGGACCACTATCTACAGGGAGACACTGAGGACCACTATCTACAGGGAGACACTGAGGACCACTATCTACGGGGAGACACTGAGGACCACTATCTACGGGGAGACACTGAGGACCACTATCTACGGGGAGACACTGAGGACCACTATCTACGGGGAGACACTGAGGACCACTATCTACGGGGAGACACTGAGGACCACTATCTACGGGGAGACACTGAGGACCACTATCTACAGGGAGACACTGAGGACCACTATCTACAGGGAGACACTGAGGACCACTATCTACAGGGAGACACTGAGGACCACTATCTACAGGGAGACACTGAGGACCACTATCTACAGGGAGACACTGAGGACCACTATCTACAGGGAGACACTGAGGACCACTATCTACGGGGAGACACTGAGGACCACTATCTACAGGGAGACACTGAGGACCACTATCTACGGGGAGACACTGAGGACCACTATCTACAGGAAGACACTGAGGACCACTATCTACAGGGAGACACTGAGGACCACTATCTACAGGGAGACACTGAGGACCACTATCTACAGGGAGACACTGAGGACCACTATCTACAGGGAGACACTGAGGACCACTATCTACGGGGAGACACTGAGGACCACTATCTACAGGGAGACACTGAGGACCACTATCTACGGGGAGACACTGAGGACCACTATCTACGGGGAGACACTGAGGACCACTATCTACGGGGAGACACTGAGGACCACTATCTACGGGGAGACACTGAGGACCGCTATCTACAGGGAGACACTGAGGACCACTATCTACAGGGAGACACTGAGGACCACTATCTACAGGGAGACACTGAGGACCACTATCTTCAGGGAGACACTGAGGACCACTATCTACAGGGAGACACTGAGGACCACTATCTACAGGGAGACACTGAGGACCACTATCTTCAGGGAGACACTGAGGACCACTATCTACAGGGAGACACTGAGGACCACTATCTACGGGGAGACACTGAGGACCACTATCTACAGGGAGACACTGAGGACCACTATCTTCAGGGAGACACTGAGGACCACTATCTACAGGGAGACACTGAGGACCACTATCTACAGGGAGACACTGAGGACCACTATCTACAGGGAGACACTGAGGACCACTATCTACAGGGAGACACTGAGGACCACTATCTACAGGGAGACACTGAGGACCACTATCTACAGGGAGACACTGAGGACCACTATCTACAGGGAGACACTGAGGACCACTATCTACGGGGAGACACTGAGGACCACTATCTACAGGGAGACACTGAGGACCACTATCTTCAGGGAGACACTGAGGACCACTATCTACGGGGAGCCTGAAGGGACAAAATAACATGAGGTTAAAGTGATTAACTCGTTAACGCTGACAGCCCGAGTGAAAACACTAAACGAGCCTCTGAACAAACATGTTGAAATGTTTGACGTGAATGTGTCTCTGACGACTGAGAGGATTGAGACGGCGTTAACGCGATGAATCAGCTGTTGTGTCCGTGAAACAGGAAGTAAAGAGGAAACAGTGACAGACGTGTTTCTGTTTTTTTTTATTAAATATGACAACAAATCTTTTGTTATTTTGTGGAAACTTTTACGACGTCTGAACGAGGAGGACCTCTGCTCTTCTTCTTCTTCTTTATTTCTGTCCTCAGTTATAAGATCGTGTCCGTGGTCAATCAGGCAGCAGAGGGCGCTCCGTGTTGACACATGGACTCACTTCCTGTCTTTGTGCTCATCATGACTCTGTGTTTAAAGACTTCTGCTTCTTTCAGAATCGTTTCTTCTTCATGTCTCTTTAAACCTGCTGTCTGTCACAGCTGTTCACGCCGTCCATTTTTATACGATGTTCTGCTCTGATTATCCTCTCTCACCTCATATTCCTCTCCTCCTCTTCAGTTTCAGCGAGGAGCTCCAGGAGACGGTGCGCCTCCTCGCCCCCAAGTGTGACATCACCTTCCTCGTCTCCGAGGACGGCAGCGGTAAGGGCGCTGCCATGGTAACGGCTGTGGCGCAGCGGCTGGCTCTCCAGTCGCGGCTGTTGGAGGACAGTGACGGCGAGGGAGACAATGAGGACGATGAGGACGAGGAGGAGGACGAGGAGGAGGATGTTTAAAAGCAGAGAAATTATAACTGTCTGATTTTAATTCTGCAATATTTGAATACACATTTTTATTATCACTCAAACGTGTCGGGTCCTTTCAGGAGTTTCTCAGCTCGTCTCTCACGTTTCATGAGACAATGTCAATAAACTTTATGATTCGTATCTGTATGACTCACGTGCTCCCTCACCATGAAACTCTCCTCGTTAGTATAGTGGACAGTATCTCTGTCAATTTAGAGAGTTCACCTTGCCCAGCCACCACCATCTGACTGTGTCGTCCCCACAACCACCGCCGTCCTCATTCATGCACGGCCTGCTCCGACCTCCACCTCTGCGGCGAGGAAGTGTGGACAACAGGAACGAGAGAAACACAAAGGAGAAATCCTTCCTGCATATTATCACATCTGCTCTTTAGTAAAGCATCTCGAGATAACACTTGTTATGAATTGGCGCTATACAAATAAAGATTGATTGATGATTGGTTTTATTTTCAGTATAAATATCAAGAAAAGACAGAAATACCTGATAATATACCTGATAATAAATAATTGACAGGGGGGCCTCCTTAATAATCGTAGCATGCATTCTGACTGACTGCGTGACTGGCTGTCCAGCTGTGTGGCTGACTGTGTGACTGACTGTGTGACTGGCTGTCCAGCTGTGTGACTGACTGTGTGACTGACTGTGTGACTGACTGTGTGACTGGCTGTGTGACTGGCTGTGTGACTGGCTGTCCGGCTGTGTGACTGACTGTGTGACTGACTGTGTGACTGGCTGTCCAGCTGTGTGACTGACTGTGTGACTGACTGTGTGACTGACTGTGTGACTGGCTGTGTGACTGGCTGTGTGACTGGCTGTGTGACTGGCTGTGTGACTGGCTGTGTGACTGGCTGTCCGGCTGTGTGACTGACTGTGTGACTGACTGTGTGACTGGCTGTCCAGCTGTGTGACTGACTGTGTGACTGACTGTGTGACTGACTGTGTGACTGGCTGTGTGACTGGCTGTGTGACTGACTGTGTGACTGGCTGTGTGACTGGCTGTCCAGCTGTGTGACTGACTGTGTGACTGACTGTGTGACTGACTGTGTGACTGGCTGTGTGACTGGCTGTCCGGCTGTGTGACTGGCTGTCCGGCTTTGTGGCTGACTGTGTGACTGGCTGTGTGACTGGCTGTGTGACTGACTGTGTGACTGGCTGTCCGGCTGTGTGGCTGACTGTGTGACTGACTGTGTGACTGGCTGTGTGACTGGCTGTGTGACTGACTGTGTGACTGGCTGTCCGGCTGTGTGGCTGACTGTGTGACTGACTGTGTGACTGGCTGTCCGGCTGTGTGACTGACTGTGTGACTGGCTGTCCAGCTGTGTGGCTGACTGTGTGGCTGACTGTGTGACTGACTGTGTGACTGGCTGTCCAGCTGTGTGACTGACTGTGTGACTGGCTGTGTGACTGGCTGTCCGGCTGTGTGGCTGACTGTGTGACTGGCTGTGTGACTGACTGTGTGACTGGCTGTCCGGCTGTGTGGCTGACTGTGTGACTGGCTGTGTGACTGACTGTGTGACTGGCTGTCCGGCTGTGTGGCTGACTGTGTGACTGGCTGTCCGGCTGTGTAGATGACTGTGTGACTGGCTGTGTGACTGACTGTGTGACTGGCTGTCCGGCTGTGTCGTTGACTGTGTGACTGGCTGTCCGGCTGTGTCGTTGACTGTGTGACTGGCTGTGTGACTGACTGCGTGACTGGCTGTCCGGCTGTTTGGATGACTGTGTGACTGACCGCGTGACTGGCTGTGTGACTGACTGTGTGACTGGCTGTGTGACTGACTGCGTGACTGGCTGTCCGGCTGTTTGGATGACTGTGTGACTGGCTGTCCGACTGTGTGACTGACCGCGTGACTGGCTGTCCGACTGTTTGGATGACCGCGTGACTGGCTGCGTGACTGGCTGTCCGAATGTGTGACTGACTGCGTGACTGGCTGTGTGACTGACTGTGTGACTGGCTGTCCGGCTGTTTGGATGACTGCGTGACTGGCTGTCCGAATGTGTGACTGACTGCGTGACTGGCTGTCCGGCTGTGTGACTGACCGCGTGACTGACTGCGTGACTGGCTGTCCGAATGTGTGACTGACTGTGTGACTGACTGCGTGACTGACTGTCCGGCTGTGTGACTGACTGTGTGACTGGCTGTCCGGCTGTGTGACTGACTGCGTGACTGGCTGTCCCGCTGTTTGGATGACCGCGTGACTGGCTGCGTGACTGGCTGTCCGAATGTGTGACTGACTGCGTGACTGGCTGTGTGACTGACTGTGTGACTGACTGTCCGGCTGTGTGACTGGCTGTCCGGCTGTTTGGATGACCGCGTGACTGGCTGCGTGACTGGCTGTCCGAATGTGTGACTGACTGCGTGACTGGCTGTCCAGCTGTGTGACTGACTGCGTGACTGGCTGTCCGAATGTGTGACTGACTGCGTGACTGGCTGTCCGGCTGTTTGGATGACTGCGTGACTGACTGTGTGACTGGCTGTGTGACTGTGTGACTGACTGTGTGACTGACTGTGTGACTGACTGTCCGGCTGTGTGACTGACTGTGTGACTGGCTGTCCGGCTGTGTGACTGACTGTGTGACTGACTGTCCAGCTGTGTGACTGGCTGTGTGACTGACTGTGTGACTGGCTGTGTGACTGACTGTGTGACTGACTGTGTGACTGACTGTCCGGCTGTGTGACTGACTGTGTGACTGACTGTGTGACTGACTGTGTGACTGACTGTCCGGCTGTGTGACTGACTGTGTGACTGGCTGTCCGGCTGTGTGACTGACTGTGTGACTGACTGTCCAGCTGTGTGACTGGCTGTGTGACTGACTGCGTGACTGGCTGTCTGACTGTGTGACTGACTGTGTGACTGACTGTGTGACTGACTGTGTGACTGACTGTGTGACTGACTGTGTGACTGACTGTCCGGCTGTGTGACTGACTGTGTGACTGACTGTGTGACTGACTGTGTGACTGACTGTGTGACTGACTGTCCGGCTGTGTGACTGACTGTGTGACTGGCTGTCCGGCTGTGTGACTGACTGTGTGACTGACTGTCCAGCTGTGTGACTGGCTGTGTGACTGACTGCGTGACTGGCTGTCTGACTGTGTGACTGACTGTGTGACTGACTGTGTGACTGACTGCGTGACTGGCTGTCCGGCTGTTTGGATGACTGCGTGACTGACTGTGTGACTGGCTGTGTGACTGTGTGACTGACTGTGTGACTGACTGTGTGACTGACTGTCCGGCTGTGTGACTGACTGTGTGACTGGCTGTCCGGCTGTGTGACTGACTGTGTGACTGACTGTCCAGCTGTGTGACTGGCTGTGTGACTGACTGCGTGACTGGCTGTCCGGCTGTTTGGATGACTGCGTGACTGACTGTGTGACTGGCTGTGTGACTGTGTGACTGACTGTGTGACTGACTGTGTGACTGACTGTCCGGCTGTGTGACTGACTGTGTGACTGACTGTGTGACTGACTGTCCGGCTGTGTGACTGACTGTGTGACTGACTGTCCGGCTGTGTGACTGACTGCGTGACTGGCTGTCCGGCTGTGTGACTGACTGTGTGACTGGCTGTCCGGCTGTTTGGATGACCGCGTGACTGGCTGTGTGACTGGCTGTCCGAATGTGTGACTGACTGCGTGACTGGCTGTCCGGCTGTGTGACTGGCTGTCCGGCTGTTTGGATGACCGCGTGACTGGCTGTCCGAATGTGTGACTGACTGCGTGACTGGCTGTCCGGCTGTGTGACTGACTGTGTGACTGGCTGTCCGGCTGTGTGACTGGCTGTCCGGCTGTTTGGATGACTGCGTGACTGACTGTGTGACTGGCTGTGTGACTGTGTGACTGACTGCGTGACTGGCTGTGTGACTGTGTGACTGGCTGTGTGACTGGCTGTCCGGCCATATCAGACGTCCTGTCTTAATGGGAGCAGAGCAGGTCTTGGAAAGTCTAAAAAAAAAGCCTACATCTGTTCATGTGGTTTCTTACAGTTTGTCATTACAGTTTTTCTCAGTCTCTTTGGTACATCTCTCAGATGTTCAATCTTCACTTCATTGTGTCACTTCATCAAAAAAGCACTTTGTCATTTCTTTGAACAAGTTGTGAATGCTTTGGTTCATCATGTTAATGATGATGTCCAACTCTCTGCTGTTTCCTACATTATCAAAGCTTCATGTTGATCAAAATGTATTATAACGGGTCTCTGTTGAATAGTCTCACCCCCACAACATGTAGGCGTTAGTTCATCTTCACATGCAGAATGGTTGAACAAGTTGTCATAATATGTAGAGCATATTTCTACATTTACATTAGACTTGTTTTCTAAATCTGTCCTGAATTGGTAAATTGCTCCCAGGTGAATCTTGACTTTCTCTAACGAAGGGAAATGTGTGAAGCATTAGATCAACCAGTTTTCTGAAACAGCTCAAAGGTGCATCTCATGAACCATCAACTGACAAGTAGATATATACCACAACACAGTGTTACAATGTCTGACAATGGAAGGACAAGGAATTGGACGGGTCAACAGCCAGAGAGAAGAAGAAGAGGAAGAGGAGTGAGGCTGCGTGGCGGAGGAGCTGGGAGGTAAAACAGAGGAAGAGGTAGAAGAGGCCGAGGACATATGGGCGACCACGTTCTCAATCGTGGGCTTACAATGGCCGAGGCTGGTCGAAGGGTGCAGCCAAATGTTGGGAGAACAACTGTGTCCTCAATCATTCAGACTTTTTGTCGACAGAACAGGTATGTAATCTAACAATAGGCACTGTACTGTAATACTGCTTCAACGTCGTGTACGTGCTGGTTGGCCGTCGGCTGTAGTCTTTGCGGTGTGTTCAAGTACAACGTTTTGGCCAAGACAAAAGGCGACGTGAGGCGACGCCACAGGCGGCCTTCGTCGCCACTAGTTCTTTGCCGTCTGCTTGTTGTGTCAGGGCCTTTAGTCAGCACACAGATGTTAGTCTGTGCCTGTGAATCCAAACTGAGGGAGAAGGATCAGCACGCTCCCCTCCCCCACAGAGTAACGAGACCCTTTATAGTTTGAACCAATCTTCTTTAGTTAAATAAATATAACACACAAACATTCATCCAATCAGCCGGCAGCAGAGAGACGCTGAGTTGGGACATTTATAACTTTATGATTTATTGATGAGTCTTTAACTGGATCTGAAATATAAAGTCGAGCTTTCCTCTTGTGTTTGTTCTCCTTCAGATGATTTGATCTTTCATATTTAAAGACTTTTAATCATCAGAAAGTGTTTACAGATATATTTATAGAAAGGTGAGTTCATACTTTATAACCCAGGATATAACAAGGATCATTAGTTTATAGTAAACTAAAGACTGATCTGAGGCCTGTTTCTACTTCAGAGTCCTGCTGGAGCTCCCCCTGCTGGACACAGCTGGGAACTGCAGCCTGAGGGAGAGAGGGAGGGAGAGGGAGAAGGAGAGAGGGGGAAGGGGTGCTTGCTTTGGCAATATTGTTCATTTAACAGTCATGCCAATAAAGTTTTATACATTGAAAATTGAATTGAAAATTCCGGGTTAGGGTTAGGACCACCTCGTGTCACCAGCGCAAATATGAAATATGGCCATCCTCCTTTAGCCTCACATAAATCATAGAAACATACCTGTAAACATTTCTGACACTCATGTTGATGGCTCCCACAGCCACATGAAGGATTGACACGTGAATGTTTCGTGCTACCTTTTCTCGCCTTCTGGAAACAGACTCTAGATTTTCGATGTGTGAACTTATACTTTATACCTCTAACGTGTTCTGTCTGACGCCTCTTTCAA
>CM036546.1:30691346-30728846 GCA_020745685.1 Tautogolabrus adspersus | reverse complement strand
TAAAACATGAAGTAAAAAGTAACGGAGCAGTGCCGGTCATACAGCGGCCGTTGTCAACACACTGTTGTCATAGCGACAGGATGGACGTGCAGCGCTTTATGCAAGCGCTCCCCAGCACACAGCCAGCGCTTTTCTGCTCAGAAAGAATGCCAGGTGTACACGAGGCGTTAAATGACATAATCCGTCGTCTAATCTTTGATGGACTATTCACTCTGAGAGCTCGAGTGAACAAAGTGTTTCTATCTTCCCTCGAACATCTATAGAAATGGACGTCTCATCTCTGAGTTACAGTTTAGACGTCCTGTGTGAAGCTTTGATTTGCCTTGTTGCTGCAATGTGCGAAATTAATAGATCGCCTTAGTTGATAAAATAGATGCACTGAAATTGACCCTCTGTCAAGCCCCGCCCTTACCAGGAAGTAACCCTTTGTCAAGCCCCACCCTCACCAGGAAATAATCCTCTGTCAAGCCCCGCCCTCACCAGGAAGTAACCCTCTGTCAACAAGCCCCACCCTCTCCAGGAAGTAACCCTCTGTCAAGCCCCACCCTCACCAGGAAGTAACCCTCTGTCAACAAGCCCCACCCTCTCCAGGAAGTAACTCTCTGTCAAGCCCCACCCCCCACCAGGTAGTAACCCTCTGTCAAGCCCCACCCTCACCAGGAAGTAACTCTCTGTCAAGCCCCACCCCCCACAAGGTAGTAACCCTCTGTCAAGCCCCGCCCTCACCAGGAAGTAACCCTCTGTCAAGCCCCACCCTCACCAGGAAGTAACCCTCTGTCAAGCCCCACCCTCTCCAGGAAGTAACCCTGGCCCTTTCTGAATAGCCACAGTTCAGTATTCAGTGCGTACTTTTCAGTAGGAATTCCAGTAGTCTGAACACTCGTGGTCGTTCAGTAGTCTGAACCCTCGTGGTCGTTCAATAGACTGAACCCTCGTGGTCGTTCAGTAGTCTGAACCCTCGTGGTCGTTCAGTAGACTGAACCCTCGTGGTCGTTCAGTAGTCTGAACCCTCGTGGTCGTTCAGTAGACTGAACCCTCGTGGTCGTTCAGTGGTCTGAACCCTCGTGGTCGTTCAGTGGTCTGAACCCTCGTGGTCGTTCAGTAGACTGAACCCTCGTGGTCGTTCAGTAGACTGAACCCTCGTGGTCGTTCAGTAGACTGAACCCTCATGGTCATTCAGTAGTCTGAACCCTCGTGGTCGTTCAATAGACTGAACCCTCGTGGTCGTTCAGTAGTCTGAACCCTCGTGGTCGTTCAGTAGACTGAACCCTCGTGGTCGTTCAGTAGTCTGAACCCTCGTGGTCGTTCAGTAGACTGAACCCTCGTGGTCGTTCAGTGGTCTGAACCCTCGTGGTCGTTCAGTGGTCTGAACCCTCGTGGTCGTTCAGTAGACTGAACCCTCGTGGTCGTTCAGTAGACTGAACCCTCGTGGTCGTTCAGTAGACTGAACACTCGTGGTCGTTCAGTAGTCTGAACCCTCGTGGTCGTTCAATAGACTGAACCCTCGTGGTCGTTCAGTAGTCTGAACCCTCGTGGTCGTTCAGTAGACTGAACCCTCGTGGTCGTTCAGTAGTCTGAACCCTCGTGGTCGTTCAGTAGACTGAACCCTCGTGGTCGTTCAGTGGTCTGAACCCTCGTGGTCGTTCAGTGGTCTGAACCCTCGTGGTCGTTCAGTAGACTGAACCCTCGTGGTCGTTCAGTAGACTGAACCCTCGTGGTCGTTCAGTAGACTGAACCCTCGTGGTCATTCAGTAGACTGAACCCTCGTGGTCGTTCAGTAGACTGAACCCTCGTGGTCGTTCAGTGGTCTGAACCCTCGTGGTCGTTCAGTAGAATGAACTCTCGTGGTCGTTCAGTAGACTGAACCCTCGTGGTCGTTCAGTAGAATGAACTCTCGTGGTCGTTCAGTAGACTGAACCCTCGTGGTCGTTCAGTAGACTGAACCCTCGTGGTCGTTCAGTAGACTGAACCCTCGTGGTCGTTCAGTAGACTGAACCCTCGTGGTCGTTCAGTAGACTGAACCCTCGTGGTCGTTCAGTAGAATGAACTCTCGTGGTCGTTCAGTAGACTGAACCCTCGTGGTCGTTCAGTAGACTGAACCCTCGTGGTCGTTCAGTAGACTGAACCCTCGTGGTCGTTCAGTAGACTGAACTCTCGTGGTCGTTCAGTAGACTGAACCCTCGTGGTCGTTCAGTAGACTGAACCCTCGTGGTCGTTCAGTAGAATGAACTCTCGTGGTCGTTCAGTAGACTGAACCTTCGTGGTCGTTCAGTAGACTGAACCCTCGTGGTCGTTCAGTAGTCTGAACCCTCGTGGTCGTTCAGTAGACTGAACCCTCGTGGTCGTTCAGTAGACTGAACCCTCGTGGTCGTTCAGTAGACTGAACTCTCGTGGTCGTTCAGTAGACTGAACCCTCGTGGTCGTTCAGTAGACTGAACCCTCGTGGTCGTTCAGTAGACTGAACCCTCGTGGTCGTTCAGTAGACTGAACCCTCGTGGTCGTTCAGTAGACTGAACCCTCGTGGTCGTTCAGTAGACTGAACCCTCGTGGTCGTTCAGTAGAATGAACTCTCGTGGTCGTTCAGTAGACTGAACCCTCGTGGTCGTTCAGTAGACTGAACCCTCGTGGTCGTTCAGTAGTCTGAACCCTCGTGGTCGTTCAGTAGACTGAACCCTCGTGGTCGTTCAGTAGACTGAACCCTCGTGGTCGTTCAGTAGACTGAGCCCTCGTGGTCGTTCAGTAGTCTGAACCCTCGTGGTCGTTCAGTGGACTGAACCCTCGTGGTCCTTTCAGGAAATGAATTGTATTTTACCCACAATGCAGTGTGAAATTAACCGTAAAACATCACTTCACGTGATCCTCCAAATGAAAACAAAGGAGCATGGATTAATTGAATGTTTAATCTCGAGTTAAAGTCCTCTTCTAAAATCTCCTTTAATGAACAAACATGTAACAAATGTGTGCATGATGATAAAACCTTTCCCCCTCTATTTAAAGAATGATTTACACATTTATGTCTGCGTCTTTATTTACCTTTAGATTCTCTATGTTTCTGTCTCTTCTTCTTTCCTCTATGTACTGTATCTTATTATTTCATCTGTCTTTACTTACATCGTGATGTTGTTTTTGTTTCCTGACTGTATATGTGCGTTACTCTTCTTCAATAAAACGAGGATGGAGGCGGCCGGTTCAGGTAACGCTAATGACGTCACTTCCATCCTGAATGAATCAGATGAAGTAGGAACTAATATCTGTCTACTGAACAGTCGGTACTAACAGGATACAGCACGGAGAGAAGGGACTGACTACTGACAGATTGGGTAGGCACTTTGCAATTTGGATGCACCCCCTTTGTCAAGCCCCGCCCTCACCAGGAAGTTACCCTTTGTTAACCCTTTCAGATCCATAAGAAAGAAAAACTGACACTGACAAAATTAAAACTAGAACCCGACCGATTAATCATCCAGCTGATATTATCGTATCCAGTGACTATCTGTATCGGCTACTTTAATCGCAGATATGGCCGTATTTCTAGATTGATTCACCAGTCAAACATTTAATTTGAGTTTCATTGTGTTACACTAGCAGTTCTCTGTCACCAGCAGAGGGCGCTATATGGATTACAACAAGCATCATCACTCTGCAGAGTGTCGAGCGCTGATGCACGCACATGCTCAGTTACTCTCCAGCTGAGTGACCATCTTCTCTAAATGGTAAATCTTTGATAAGTGCATCATAAATGTTCATATAAGAATGTAATAATAAACGTCGTTATACCGGAGATTAGCCGATACTGAGCATCACGTGATTTCTGATATGGAGCGATGAATCGGTCGTGCTCTGGTTGTCACATGATCTCTAACATGATATAAATATATTGATCTGTCTCTGCTGCTCGTCACTTTCTGCTCTCACATCATGAAACTTTAGTTTTACAGCCTTCTGACTCTGTAATGATGAAACCAACTTTAGAGCAAACTTTATTCTCTGTCCGTCATTCTGACCAGACACGATATTTAACGCTTATTTAAACTTAAAGAGACGTTCTGCGTGTCTGCGTCTTTCAATGTGTTTTTTCTGGATATAAAGTTCCTCTGTGTTTCTGCAGGGACTCTGAGTTTGATTAGTTCTCCTGTGGTTCGGTCGTTTCTTCTAGCAGACTTCAGAGCGTGTTTGGCGTTCAGCAGCGACCTCCGTGACTCTGATATTCTGTGGTTCATTTAAACTGTTGCTGCACAAAGTGACTGCGAGCTCGTTGGTTTTCAGGAGATTTCTCTCCAGGCGATTTTAAAGCGAGCGTGTCCGCTCCTCCACAGTGACGTAGTCCCACATTATATCTTGGCGTGACGTCATTCAGTCGCTTCTTCTTCTCTGTAAAGATGATGTCGTTCATATTGCCGCCGTGTGCAGCTCGTGTTTTTGCTGCGGTGACATTTATTCTGTATCTGTCTAAAAATTGATCCTGTGCTGCAGCTGGTCTGCAGAGCCACAGCGAGGTGGGGGTTTGAGGGGGGAAGGGGGCTGCCTGTGGTGGGTTATGGGTATTTGGGTGGGAGAGGGTGGGGGATGTGGACGATCAACACAGGAGAGAGAATTTGAGAATATTCTGCATTTAGGCGCCAGCAGCAGCAGACGGAGCAGCTTGTTTATAAAGAGCTCAAATCAAAGGACATAAAAAGATTAAATATCAAATAAATGTATTGAATCTTCACGTCACGTCGATCAGCAGTTAATAAAAGCGGCTGCACGAGGGGCGGCGCCCTCACAAGGTGACCTCTGCATGCTTTATTTCAGTTCTCTGAATGTGAGAATAAATGAAGCAAACAGGCGCATCAAGCTGCTCCGCTGTGCTTCGTTTGAAACGTTAAGATTTCTTCATTCGTGGATCGTACGTAGAAAACAAATCAAAGAAAAGTCCTTCAGTCACTCTGACCTTTGACCGACACAAGAGGACGAAGTTCAAACGTATTTAATCCACTTTTTCTCAACTTAATGTTTTTAATTTTTAAGAATGTGCGACATGTTCCACAGAAATAAGCATAAATCCAGTCTCTCCTGTGTAAATGTCTCTCTGAGTCATGACTGTCTACAATGAGTGAGAAGCTCGAGTCCCGCTGGCTGTGTTGTTGTCAGAGCCGTGTTTACATGGACGGGACGGCCGGCTCCTCCCCTTGTGTATAAAAGCTGTTTTAGTCAAGAACTAGAGAGAAGAAGAAGAACATACTCACTGATTATTTGGATGTTACGTAAGAGTTTTTAGATCACGCTCATTCTGTGTCACGTAAGAGTTTTTAGATCACGCTCATTCTGTGTCAGTTTACATGTGAAGCTTTTTTTATTTAACCCATTGAGATCAAGATCTCTTTCACAAGGGTGACCTGGCCAAGAGGGCAGCAGCACACGTCATGATAAACATTACATGATTAAGAAAGCTAGGGTTGGTAATTTTCGAAAACTAGCATGATATTGAAAGTAGCATTCTCTCCGTGCTCCGTCTTCACCCACCCCCTCCCCTCTGAGCTCCCTCAAAAGCAGCGCCCCTCACTTGCATGCACGAGCGCCATTGGTCCAGAAGCAGATTTCAGCTCATGCTTTGAGTGTGGGCTCGTGCATGCATCCGAGCAGGGAGACAGGGAGGCGTGATTGGTTCATAAAACTCGAACCGAGTGCAGACATTGGTCGAAGTTTTTACGAGTTTACAACTGCTACAGATGACGGATTTTCTTCATTTCTTTTTCAGAGAACATGAGTTATTAATTTCTGTCAGGACCTAAAGACAGTTTCAACCAAAATCTTAAAAAGTGGATCTGGAGGAAATTACCAACCCTGCCTTTAACAGACAACAAGCTACGAGCTAACTAAAGAGCGCTAACATTAGCATGCTAACACAACAATGCAGGACACAAGTGATTGCTGGGGACAATTTTGTCCACCGCTTGCACTTGACTCCTTCATGCAAGCACCATGTCGTTCTTTTTACGTCACGTCTTACCTCAGGAGACCCCGCCCCCCCCTCCTGTCTGACAGGGACAGTCCTCCTGAAAGTGCACGTGTGAAAATGGCTTCAGTGTGTTGTATGAAGACGTTTCCAGTAGCCCGGGGTTCTGCGGCACCTGATATTTTATTAGTTTTCAGAAATGATCCTGAGAAGAATGAAGAGCTGATTAAGATCACACAGGTTTAAACTCGTCACTCGGTTTCTGTCTCAGTGTGTTTCACTTGAGGTGAGGTGTTAATGTTTAACGTTTAGTCTGTGTGTAGTTGAATCTATTATTCTACTGCAGAATGATTGTCAGAGGTGTTCCAGCCTCTGCAGGACGGACGCCGGCTGCACACCCAGGAGGACTCAACATTTCATTTGATGAAGAGCTTCTTTGAACTTGTTTATTTTTAAACTGCCTTTCAACACAGCGAGCGTTCTGCAGCTTTACTGTCTCAGTGTCTCCGCCTCTGCAGGATGTTCAGCTATTAGGCTCAACCAGAGAGGACGCTGTAACTGAGAGTCTGTCAGCGCCGCTTACTGCCACTCTGGTTATTGCTCCTGTCTCCACATCACGAGCTGCGGTCCGTCTCTGGAGTGTGCCAGCAGCGCCACTCCACTCTGCTGTGTTTCAAATACGCACAGAGTCTGTATTTGACGGAGCCCGCTGCAAGCACGCGTCAAGCTGGACGGACTAGATCGACCCGGTACCCCACAGTCATAGAGTCACTGTGACGTCTCTGATTTGTGGAGCTTGCTGTTACCATGGCAATGTTTCCTGCCTCTCGGCGATGTATGCGAATGGATAGTTTCGCTAGCAGGCTAGCTAGTTAGTAAGCTAACAGTAAATGGTTACAGGCTTCAATCTCTTGACATAAAGATTTTGTGAAATGTCAACGGAGGATTTGAACGGGCAAATTTACTTCTGGATGCAGAGCTGCTGAGCTGAATAACTTGATGTTGATGTAATATTATCTGTGACTTATTTCAGTATTTCTCTGTTTGTGATGTTTGAAGGTGAATTTCTGCTTCTTTAAACTCCTCTCTCTCCCTCTCTCTCTCTCTCTCTCTCTCTCTCTCTCCCTCAGTGGTTGGGTGCTCCCTCCTGCCAGCGAGGCAGCTACGCCTTCTACAAGTCGGTGAGCAGCCGCGCTGAGCCCGACGGGCCGGTCCAGGTGTGGCGGCTCGGGGAGTTTTACTTCATCCGCTGTGGACCTCAGGACCCCGTGTGCATCGCTGAGGTCAGCCGCTGGTGTGGATGTGTGAAAATGTGGGACTGCTCCTTTAATGGTTTAGATGAACCCAGACAGTGTTCGACGTGGGTCACCTTCCCGCCCGAGCTAAAGACGACTCAGCATGTGTCACTGAGTCTGCGTCCCTCAGCAGAGCGACCTTTAGAAGTCTAAATGAGCTTCTGTTGTGTTCAGGTGGAGGGTTCTTAATGACAGAATCAGATTTGTTGCCAAGTACATTTACACATACAAGGAATGTGTCTTGGTGTATTGGTGCTAAACATTTAACAAAGAAAATAAAACAGAACTAGCAAGAACTTTAAATATAAAATATAAGAAGCAATTACAAATATATAAAATAGAATTTAAAAATGTCAAATATAAAAAATAATAAAAAACAAAAGGTGCGATGTAGGAGCTGTGCAGTCGACGAGAACAAATCTTACAGTGTTCATAAATCTACTCACAGAGTGCATGTAAAGAATGTAAAGTCCAGTGAGCGTTAGTGTAACTCATAAAAACAGTTCCAGCCTTCACATCACTGTGATGTTTTCTGACTGTGGGGCTGATGAGAGTCTGTGTTATGTGGGAGGAGGGGGGGGGAGGGCAGGGACATTGTTCATGAGGCTGACAGCAGAGGGGAAGAAACTGTTCTTGTGGAGAGAGGTTTTGGTCCTGATGGACCGCAGCCTCTTACCAGAGGGGAGAGTCTCAAACAGTCCATGTGCGGGGTGAGAGGGGTCGGCCACAATCTTACCTGCACGCCTCAGGGTCCTGGAGGTGTACAGGTCGTGGAGAGATGGAAGACTGCAGCCAATCACCTTCTCTGCAGAGCGGATGATGCGCTGCAGCCTGCACTTGTCTCTTGCTGTGGCTGCAACGTACCAGACTGTGATGGAGTTTTTTGGGGACAGGGATGATGGTGGAGGACTTGAAGCAGGCTGGCACGTGGCATAATAATAATAATAATAACTTAGATTTATATAGCGCCTTTCACGAAACCCAAGGACGCTTTACAGTAGAAAGGGGGGAGAAGGTAACACAAAACAAACAGATGAAGGTGTTAACTGAGGCCGAATGCTTTGGTGAACAGGTGGTGTTTGAGCAGATTTTTGAAAATGTCCAGAGAAGCAGCAGTGCGGATTTTAGCAGGGAGAGAGTTCCAGAGGGTCGGGGCAGAGGCACTGAAAGCTCTGTCACCAAAGGAGCGCAGTTTGGTGTGGGGGGTGGAGAGCAGGCCTGAGGCTGAGGATCGCAGCTGTCGTGACGGGGTGTAGGGATGGAGGAGGTCAGTGAGGTACGGTGGGGCTAGTTCATGAAGAGATTTTTAGGTGAGTAGGAGGAGTTTGTATTCAATGCGGGACTTGATCGGGAGCCAGTGGAGGTGAATGAGGATGGGGGTGATGTGCTGCCAGGGCTTGGTACGTGTGAGGACCCTGGCAGCAGAGTTCTGTACATACTGGAGTCTGTTTAGGGCAGTGTTTGGAAGCCCGAACAGAACTCCATTACAGTAGTCCAGACGTGAAGTGATGAAGGCGTGAATGAGGGTCTCTGCCACGGAGTCGGGGAGTGAGGGCCGGAGGCGTGAGATGTTTTTGAGGTGGAAAAAGGCGGACTTGGTGATGGACTTGATGTGCGATTTGAAAAAGAGGGTGGAGTCCAGAATGACGCCTAGGTTGCGGACCTCGGGTGAGGGGTGGATGGAGCAGTCGTCCACAGCGAGGAGGAGATCTCCAACCTTCCCGAGCAGTGCCTTGGGGGCCACAACCATGAGCTCAGTCTTGCTGCTGTTGAGTTTGAGGAGGTTAGAGGACATCCAGGTGTTGATATCGAGCAGGCAGTTGACTAGTGACTGGGGGGGGAGCTTAGTGGATGGCGGGGTGCTGAGGTAGAGTTGCGTGAAAATTGAGACCATGTTTGCGGATTATCAGACCAAGGGGGAGCATGTAGATGGTGAAAAGAAGAGGGCCAAGCACAGAGCCTTGCGGCATGCCCTGGTTAACTGGGGCTGGGGAGGAGCTGGAGTTGCTGATAGTGACAAACTGTTGCCTGTTTGAGAGGTAGGAGTGGAACCAGGAGAGAGCTGTACCGGAGACGCCAAGGTGTTCAGATAGGCGTTTGAGGAGGATGGTGTGGGAGACTGTGTCAAATGCTGCAGAGAGGTCTAGGAGGATGAGGATGCTGATGTAGCCAGTCTGCAGCGATGAGGAGGTCATTTGTGATTTTGATGAGGGTGGTTTCTGTGCTGTGGTGGGGTCTGAAACCGGATTGGAAGGTTTCGTAGAGCTCATGGTTGGACATGTGCTGGTGGATTTGGGCAGCAACTGCTCAATGTCTCCAATGAGGTGTTAAAATGTCTGTGAAGACTGGAGACAGCTGATCAGCACAGTGCTTCAAGGTGGAGGGAGAGACAGAGTCTGGTCCAGCTGCTTTGCGGGGGTTCTGTCTCTTGAAGATCTTATTTACATCTCTTTCAGTGACTGAAAGAGGTGTCGCTGGGGTGTGGGGAGAGAGGGCTGTTAGGGCTCGTTGAGAGTCCTGAGACCCTGTTGTGGTGGGGGAGGTTAGTTGTGAAGTGGAGTCGTTGGTTTCTGGGCTGTCCCATTGTCTTTCAAAGCGACAGTAGAACTCGTTCAGGTTGTTGGCCAGACGCAGGTCACTTACAGAGTGGGGGATTTAGGCTTGTAGCTGGTGAGCTGTCTGAGACCCTTCCAGACTGAGCCAGCATCTCTATCTGAGAACTGTTGTTGTAGTTTCTCAGAGTAAAGACGCTTGGCTTCTCTCACCGCCCTGCTAAAGGTGTATTTAGCCTTTTTAAAACTCTCCCTGTCCCCACTCCTAAAAGCCACCTCCTTTTCCTGCCTTAACAGCGAATGATTTAAACTGACGTTTACATCAAACAGAAACATAGGATCTATAAAAGACCAACAGGGCGTCCATGCACAGCCTACCTACGTCCTCAGGTGCCACTCGGTTGCAGGAACATGAAATGAAAT
Source organism: Tautogolabrus adspersus (assembly GCA_020745685.1). Classification (NCBI taxonomy): domain Eukaryota; kingdom Metazoa; phylum Chordata; class Actinopteri; order Labriformes; family Labridae; genus Tautogolabrus; species Tautogolabrus adspersus. The sequence goes on along the minus strand of CM036546.1, from coordinate 30,718,638 downwards.
CAGCAATCTGTGGCACACTGACCATTACTTTACTGTCACCTTATAGTGAGTGAACAACGTGTTTCTCCTGCAGCTTCTTCAGGTTGGTCATCACAGGGCATCACGGTTTTCTGATTAATTTTACATATTTTAATATCTGCATGAACCCCTCCAACATCAGCTGGTCGGATTCAGCCACTACAAAATAAAACATGAGGCGTTTTCAGACTGCGGGAACTTTCTCGTGTTCTAGGAACCGTTGGAACCCTCCTCCTTTTTTATTGATTCTGCACTGCAGAAACTACGGACTATTCTCTCAGTGTAGAGGAACTCTTTGAGCTCCTGCTTCAGAGTCGGTACCATGGCGGTGCGAATGCGGATGGAAAAAAGTTCCCCTTGTGTGGCGTTCTCAGGGAACGCCTGGAACTGTTTGGTACAAAAACACCCATAAATAAACCCGGAGAGAAATAAATGATCCATGAGATCTGAAAGGATATTTATGGCTGTGATAAATAAAGACTTCCTGTAGTTTCAGATGGGGGTGTGGGGGGCAGAGTTCTGACCCTCAGTTACATAAAAAGTTAAAATAATATGAAGGCAGCACGTCTCCAGTTTCGCTTAAAAGAGAGGAAACACGAAGACTCATTTATTTACATCACAGAACAAACGCTGACGTGTTTCAGCGTCACAACTACGTTACACGGCTTTAATGTATTTATACATCTTTACAAAAACACTTTAAGGTCACCACACTCACCTTTGACTAGCTGCTAATTAGCATGCTAATCAGTAGCATACTAGCTGATTATTAGTCCCTTATTCTACATAACTATATTTAGCTAATAGGCTATTAAAACCTCCTAGAAATCCACGTGTACCGTTCTCGGGTTTCGTAGCATGCACGTGGTGTGTTCTTCACACGTACGTCGTTTGAAAGCTTCGCTCGCTTTGATCACGACCATGTTAACCATGTGACACAGCAGCCACAATCTACGGGTCTGTCAGACAGACCACAAACACATTACTGTGAGTGAGCGATTGTGTCCAGATGCTGCTGGATCGATCTCATTGGCTCTTAGTTTATTTATTTTCTGGGTTCAGATAGGGCGGCACCTGGGTCCAGATAGGGCGGCACCTGGGTCCAGATAGGGCGGCACCTGGGTCCAGATAGGGCGGCACCTGGGTCCATTTAGGGCGGCACCTGGGTCCAGATAGGGCGGCACCTGGGTCCAGATAGGGCGGCACCTGGGTCCAGATAGGGCGGCACCTGGGTCCAGATAGGGCGGCACCTGGGTCCAGATAGCGGTTTTCAGAACTACATTAAAAGTATTAATAATGTGATATTTATACTGAGAGGCATCAAGTCATGAATGAATTTAAACAGATAAATCTGTGTAGTTAGACATTAGACTGCCCCACATGTTGCCCCACAAAGCTGGAATGGAACGATCCATGTGCTCGACTGAGAGACTGACAGTCGACTGAGGCTCTGACCAACGACTCAGCGAGTACTGGAAGATGAGCGGTCGCCTCTAGTCCAAAGTAAAAGTGAAATATTTCTGATTGCAGTTACATTTTATTTATAGAATCGAGCACTTAAACACAGTAAACACTCAAACTAAGCAGAAAGATCTCATTCCTCTTCATATAAGCCACACTGAGCTGACGAGTCCAGATAATCGTCTCCATGGAGATCTTGCAGACGTGAGCCCAGGTGTGACTGCAGGTAAAGCAGCTGACTTTCTCTGTGTACTCAGGCTGCTTCTGGATGAAGAAACAAAACTACACAAATAAAATCCTGAATATCAGCCGTGATGTTGAAGCGTCTCAGAATCACGTCTGACCTCCAAACCTGTTCTCTAACAGCTGCTGCTCTCACTCACCCTGAGATTTATCTGTAGAGGTTATCTCTCTGTTGTTTTCGCTCTGATTCAGCATCCTGCACGTCCAGGTTTATTCTGCCTTCACGAGGTCCACGAGGCGGTTTTAGAGACAAGGTTGTTTTAAGCTATCATCGCCCGTAAACTAAAATGTGTTTTTAAGGAGATAAGATGGATTATTTAGTTTCAGGGAAACCTGCAGAGCTGACAGAGTTTCTGATATCTTCAGCTGTGTTTGTCTTATGCTAACATGCTAACATAAAGACGGTGTGAACGACTGTGTGAGCCTGAATGAGCTGCTATCTGCTCGGATGCTCTGTCTTATCTTTATTAAACTGAACTTCAGTTTCTTAACCGCCGGCCGACGCGGTGTCTGACATTTCACTCAAGGTGACGGAGATTTCATTACAGAGTCAGTGAAGAAATCTGTGATAAATAATGATGGGTCTCCGTTAAGGACGATAAGAGGGTCAGAAAATATCTGTGACTGGAATGATTTAAACTGAGCGTTTTGTTTTGTGTTCATTTAAAGCTGCAGTGAAAACGACCAAAAAAAGACGCTGTGGTTGTAATGTTTATAAGAAATCCAAGATGGCGGGCGGGTCTGATGCTGTAACGTTCCCATCAATGCGTCTGTGCCAGTGGACGTTTCCACACGAAAAGCCGATGAGTGGGAAAAGAAAATCTTGTGGAGTATGAAGCAGCTTCATTACGTGCATGCAGATTACAGGATATAGAAGTCGTCACCCTCGCCCGCACGCTTGCAGTGAAGTCTCGTGCTGCGTCCTCACGTCAGCTCACCCTGAACATTTCAGGACTTGTGTGAAAACAATGGGACATAAAGTTCTCAAACTTTACCTTTAATCGTGATGTCCGACCTTTAGTCTTTGTTTCCTGTTCCAAATGTTAAACTACAAATTAAAAAAAAGACTACAAATCCAGCTCATAGTCTGTATACAACATGGACGTTACCTCAGTGACGTCACTAATCGGTCTCTGAAGCAGACATCTGAAGCCCAAAGAGCGGTCGCCATATTGGAAATGCTCCCTCAAACTAACTTTCAGTCAACTTATAACAGACAAAGAGGTGGAGCAGAGGCGGGGCTTAAACCTCCTGATAACCAGCTACAACACGCCCACTCTGTCATGTCAGCTACACGCCTTATTGTGAATAACTCTTATCCTTCATCAAATCAAAACTGATGAGTCATCAAAACATTCCCCCCCCGTACAGTGTGTGCTGATCGAGACATGAGATAATCAGACCTATTTGTTTTTTTGAACCAGGCTGTAAACATGTTAATGTCTGCTGTAAAAACAGGCTTTTTAGAATGGGTGTGTATGTGACTTCCTGTGCTTCTGCAGCCAGCCTCTAGTGGACACTTGAGGAACTGCAGGATTTTACACTTCAGCATCAGCTTCATTTTTCAACACGGAGGTTGAAGCTTGTTTCAAATACAAAAAAAACAACTTTGTTCCCTTCTCGTTCAGGTGACCTTGCTGTGGGAAGACCAGACACGGCGCCACCTGCTGGCCAGCGCCAGACTCTACTTCCTGCCTGAGGACACGCCGAGGGGTCGGACCAGGGAGCATGGAGAGGTGGGTCAAAGGTCACACAGTAAACCGGATCCTCTTCATTACAGATAAAGTACTCCATCTGTACACGGTACGGCGTTTCTTCAACATGTTGATGTGAATATTAAAATCTGTGGTTAACGGTTAATTCTTTATTTTTCAGACTTCACGTTCTTTTAAATACGACATGTTACTAATTTATCAGTTTCATTATTTAGAATCATTAAAGTAAACATGAGGTCATTTAAATCTTCAACAATCTAAACAGCATCTATAAATAACCTCGCCATGGGGACGCCGCCGCCTTTTTATCCTAACAGGTTAAAATTGAGTCCAAGCCCCTCCCCCCTGTTTATCACAAACATCTCATTGATAAACACATCCGGTGGCGGCTTGCGACCCAGACTCACGTGACAAATTTCCCCAAGGGGACAAAGTGGATCGTATCGTAGGTCGGCGCCCTCCGCTCTTTAAGAAGAATCTGCTCAATGTTAAATAGTTGAAGGTTGTTGGTTGAGGGCTTTGTGTGTGAGGAGCAGGATTTTGAATTGGATGAGGTAAGGGACAGGGAGCCAGTTTAGCAGGACAGGGGTGACGTGTTCACGGGATGGGGTGAGGAGGCGTGCAGCGGAGTTCTGGGTGGAATAATCCTCAGAATGAACCAGTTATCCAAACAACACAGATGAACATAAACTGACATCTCTGACGTTCTGACCCTCTGATGCTCTGACGCTCTGACACGGTCACAACTTCATTCACACACCTGAAAACATTTACCTGCTGCCTTGGCTTCATGCACACCAAGCTGAGGCTCCACACGGTGGTGTATGTTGGTATTCCATGCGTATAAACCATCTTATAGTTTTCAGGTAGTATTTTGACTCATTTTGACTCCAACACCTCGTGTTACCAACGACATGAAGGAGAGAAACGTTGGCAGGAAATATCTGCTATCTGAGCTCCTGAGGAGGTGGAGGGGTGTGTGGGGTGGGGGGAGGAGTTGTTGGTATCTGCCTCAGGGACTAAACAACATCACAGCTGACAAACTGGAATGGGAGGAAGTGGGTGAACAGTTTGTTAATGCTCCGAGATCAGCGAAGCTTTGAAGGAGCGAGGCGAACCGGACGCAGTCACAGAGCGACAGTCAGCAGAGTTAAAGAGCTGCTGCTCATCTGGTGTGAATCAAAGGCTCGTAAATCAGAGCTGAGCTTTGACACGTGTTGCTCATGTCTGAGGAGGACGTGCTGATATTTACAAGTCAGCCTGAAGAGAAAACATTTAAACTCTGGAGAATAGAATCTGTCTAAACTATTTTAAATCAGGACCGCTCTGATCGTCTTCTGAGGGCTCATGGAGGTTAATATCAGTCTGAACACGCCGCACACCTCAGAAACACCTGAACCAGCAGATCATCGGGTCTTTGCTGACTTTGGCCTGAAGGGGGATCGATGATCTTGTAGGGTCCCCCCCCGCTGGAGTCTGTCTTTAGTAATGTTTCTGAATCTGAACCATAAAAAGTTTTGTAATGCATTAAAACATAAACGTCACTTCACCTTCAACATGTGCAGCCTTTAAACTCTGACATCAGCATGACTCCAGCGAATCATTGATGTGCAGAAAATCACAACCTGCAGAGAAACACAGCCCCCCCCCCCCCCGGGAGATGTCACCTGAGAGATGTTGGTCCCCTCTGTGAGAGAGTATATCTGTAATAATCACTCCTATTTTCTCTCTGTGTGTTCAGGATGAGGTTCTCGCCGTGTCCAGGAAGATGGTGTTGCGGGTGGAGGACCTGGTGCGCTGGTCGTGCGTGAAGCCGACAGGTTGGAGCGGCAACATGAAGCTACAGATGCCGCCGTGCGGGACGAATGGGCTTCACAAATCTCTGCAGAGCAACAACAACATCACAAACAAGATCAGCGAGCCGCTCCGAGACAAAGATGACAGTAAGAAACCCGACAAATGAGGACGTGATGAAAGCACGCAACCAGTTTGACTGTTTTCATCAGTCGCTCAGTGAAAACAGATCTCTTAAAGGGATACTTCACCTGTAGTGACATTGGGTCATATACGTAGTAGAAATGTGAAATACATTTTGAAGTTGGTGCCTTCTTGACTGAGAAAAGGCAGAAAGTGTCTTTTTGGCTCATGTGGATGAAAGACAACAACTCCCAGAATGCACAGCACCGCAGGCCACTCCCACTGAAGCTACGGTGTATTTACAGTCTGTCTACAACACATACGGCCGTTTACTCAACTGATTACGAGATTTCAGAAGAAATTGGCATCTTAGAAATTCCTGGCAGCAAACAGACTCTCTGTCTGTGTCAAACAGTTAGAGCAGCGACACCACCAGTCCGCCCCAGCTCGACCCGGCCGGGCTCCTCGTCCTCACTGCGCCGACAAGTAGATCCTGTGCCTCAGCTGCTGCAGCAGCCGCCTCCTGTTCCTCCATCAGCCTCAACTGCTCGCCGCTATATTGCGGCTCGTAGAAAGAGCCACGAACATCCGATTGGAGCACAAGGCCTTCAAAATCCCCTTCATCCATATCAGTTTGAAGTTGAAACATACTTTTTTCAAAATTCTCAGTTCTTCTCAGCTTTCTCCACAGAGACTGTTAGCATAGCTTCCTAGCAAGATGGCGGACGTTGCTTTTAGATTCTTGCAGTGAGGACCCGCCCACTGATCTGTGATAGGTCTGTAGCTTCAGTGGTTGAAAACATGAGGAACTAGCGATGTAGTTTCACCCCCTCTAACCACAGCAGCCTCTGATGATGCAAAATGACGATTTCTGCATCATCGGAGGCTCCTTTTCAGAAAAGAAATACGGAGCTTTCTCGTCTCTGGGGAAAATGAGGGCGGGATGCACGACCATTCAGAAATACTACCAGGTTTCTAATGATACAAAGCTTAATGCAAATGGGTGAAGTATCCCTTTAAATACATACGTATCATTTAAAGTGCTTCACAGCAGGACGACATGTTGGGTTTCAGATGTTTATAATCGTCTCTTACATGTGGTCGTTTGTTCTGAACATCTGGAGCTGCGTTCGAGCTCGGAGCACTCGACGCTAAAGAGAAAGGTTAACTCCTCGTCTCTCTCTATTCTCTTCTTAGACGAGCAGTCGGACCATCACAGCGTCAAAGTCCTCAGCTACCCGCAGTACTGCCGCTTCCGCTCGCTGCAGAGACGCATCCAGGACGGAGCGAGGGGGGCGGGGCTGCAGGACCCTCACCTGGTCGCTCTGGGCGGAGTCAAAGCGTTGCCGACCACGCGACTGATGTACTGCAGAGACACCTTTAGCCACCCGACGCTAGAGAGCAACGCCAGCTTCTCCTGGCAGTTCAGTGAGTGCAATCAGTCTACAGCATTCCAGCCGAGGTTTCCTGAGTGCAGAGACGAGCAAACGCCGATTATTATGGTGTGTTAGTTTGTAAACATGCAGGGAGGGGATCCAGGACCCCCCCCCCCATCAACCAGCTTCATCACCTTTAAGTTTTAAATCTTCCGAAACCAACAAAGAAACTCAAACTGTTTTTATTTCCATGTCAGTTTTTTCTCAGAGATGATGACTTGTATTTTTTTTCTGACCTCCGTCTCTTCCTGCAGGATGTCCGTCTCTCAGTCTGCGAGGGCGACCTCGCAAGAGGAGAGGACGAGACGGCAAAGAGTCGCCCACCTCTGGCCAATCAGAGTCCTGGATCGACAGGATGAAGGTTTGATCTTTGAAACGTCATTTTAACGTTTAGTTAACGTGCGAGTGTTGACCTTTAACCCGGCTGTCTGTCTGTCCGCCCTCAGGAGAACGTGATGGGCAGTGTGGAGGCGGGCTGTGAGGGCGGCTGGCTCCCTCACCCTGAAGAGCAGCTCTTCCTCGATCAGCTGTTCGCCTTCATGGACCGGAGCGGCTCGCCGATCCACAAAGTGCCCAACCTGGGCTTCAAGAAGAGTGAGGGGCTCCTGTTTGTTAGTTTTTGTTTTATCAGCACAGATTAAAATCTCTGCAGAGGAGTCTGATCAGAGAATATTTATTAAATCAAAGTGGTGCTTTTATTTTGACATATTTCCCTTTGTAACGTTCTCCTTCCTGTGCGTCCTCAGTCGACCTCTTCCTCATGTACTCCGTGGTGAAGAGACTGGGAGGTTATAAAAAGGTGAGTCGCTTCTTCATGAAACCCTTTAGAGGAAGTTATAATGTTCCTGTTTCAGACTCTGGAGCAGCATGAAGACGACGTTTAGTCCTTTAAATTAAAGATGGTCTTTACCTGTGCTTCATCAACACCTCACCATGAAACGATACCTCGAAGTATATTCAAAAAGAGACAAATATATAAAATCCATTTATATGAGATATTTCGATGAAAAATGAGACAAACACACTTCCTAAGATTTGAGTTTTGCAATTTTCACACGAGGCAATCCATAACGTGCCAAAACACCTAAAATCCAGTTCGTATGACCGATCCGACGTGGTCCACGTACACGACGTGGACAGTCTTCATTATGGAGATTATGTTCTGTCTGTATCGACTAACATGACTCACAATAAGACTCAACGTCAGTGAAGTAGCTCTCATGTTCTCTGAGTTGTTCTCAGATGTGCCGACGGGGACTCGACCTCCCCTTTTAGGCCGCCTGTCTTGTAAACTGAGCACGCTTCATGATCACGTAAAGCCATGCATGTGTTGTATTAGAACATTTTGCACAAGAGGTAACCGCGCTCAGGCCGGTTAGTCCTGGAGCAGAGTGAGCGCAGGCCAGCGGGGGAATGAGGAGGGGGGGGTAATCGTGCTTCAGCACAGTACGGGAAAACTTAGCCGAGTGTGAGTGCGCCCTAAAAGATGTTTTTAGTAGACGTGTCTGTCGCATTAAATTAAAGATACTTTTGATTATAAACTCATGATCTCCCGTAGAATATTTCAGTTGATCCCAGGGTTATAAAACGTCATCATAAAGTGACGGTCCTGTTTATTTTCAGCTGAAAGTGTTTGTTTGTGTGTCAGGTGACTAACGAGCGTCTGTGGAAGGTGGTCTATAACGAGCTGGGAGGATGTCCCGGCAGCACCAGCGCTGCCACCTGCACCAGGAGACACTACGAGAGGTCAGAGAGAACACAGAACAGCCTCCACACATGAACACAACATGCATGAGGCGTCCTGTGACCCAATGTTTTTTGTCTCAGGCTGATGCTTCCCTACGAGGAGCACCTCCGAGCAGCAGGAGGAGCAGAGTTCAAAATCCCAGATTTGCCCTTCCCCCTGAAACCCAGAGGGATCAGAGGCAGGAAGCCGCTTCAGAGAGGCAGAAAACCAGGAGCCAAAGCCAAGGAGAAGAAGATGACAGCTCCTGCTCCTCCTCAACCTGTGAGTGTTAACGTGCTGAGAGTGTGAGCGTCCTGAAAGCAAGCCATCCTCCAAACAAAGCCGATAAAGGCTTACAGCTGACAGAAATTGACAGCTCATCTCTTCTCTTTCAGCAGATAGTGAACCCAAACGGCACCGTGGTGGTAAAGCGTGGTCGAGGTCGGCCGCCGGGAACACGCAACAAGGCCACGCTAATCGCTCAGGCCAAGCTGCTAGCTCAGCAGCAGGCTAAAGCTAAAGGAGCAGCAGAGTGTCAGCAACAGAGTCTGCTGCTTCCAGCCAGAACTGCAGGAGGAGGAGGAGCCGGCAGCACGCACAGGGTAAACACTCAGCACTGCACTGCACCTCACTTCACTGCAGAGAAGATTTACGTTAATGTTTGAACTCCACAGAATAATCTCTGCTGGATCTGACCCACACTGACAGATGTTTAAGATGTGAACAGATATGAGAGACTCCACACACGAGGACAGATAATCCTGGATGAGTTTAGATGATGTTGTGTGAGGAGACAGGTGTGGGGCATGTTACTGATCCAGATCGGGGACGCTCCAACTCGATCAGGAGCAGGAAAATAATCGTATTGACACCACACACTGGTGGCAAACCACGAATCAGCCCCCCCCACCATGGACAAAATCCCATCTTCTGACTGAAGGTCTTATTTTGTTTTCTTTTGATTCTACAATCATTAAAATAACGGCGGCTGTATTGTTTTAAATCAGGTGGGAACTAATATCAAACATGAGAGTCCTGGGGTACTTCTCACTTCTCTTATTTGCATCGAGTGTCCTCCGAGTTGTCTCCTCCACTTGCGTCTTAGTCCCTCCCACCAGAGATGCATGGAGGAAACGAAGCAGAGGAGAGAGGAACGAGGAGATCTGTTTGAAGAGACATGAGACGTCCTTTCCTCTACAGCGTCACGTGAAGCCACGTCTGTTTGTGATGATAACATCAGCTGATCACGTTCAGCTGTCAGTCGTCTTTAACAGCTGATTATGTCCGCACAAACACACACTGTATTATTTCTAATAAATACACACAGTAACAGAGTTCAGTCTGTGTACTTTACCACATGAAGAACAACCTGCAGGCTGATAAGAACCAAAAGGACAATTTCTACTGACTAAAAGATTTCATACTGAATTGTTGAATTTATTCTTTGTATTAGTTTGGACTTCTGATTGGACGATGAAGTGTGTATTTTATAAACACAGATATTGATGTGAGAATGATTGATGAGGTTGTAAATGATAGAAACTTTGTGAAGGTAAATAAGTGTGAATGTAAAAGGTGTTTGTGAGTGACAGACTCCCTCTGCATCAGACTCTCATCATCATCACACATTCAAACAGTCTGAGGGATCATGAACATGAAGGAATCATTTCTGACATATTGTCGTACTATAGATGGAAAGTTGTTTATCGTGGTGGGTATATTGACTGTGTGTGGTTATGTATGAACATACTGTCTCACCGGTGTGACGGTTTAAAAGGTGTTGAATAAACTGCTGATATTTCTGCCGATGTGTTGGGGGCTTTAGGACTCATTGTTTACTATCGTAATCACGTTGACCACCAAATAACATCCAAATAACACCGTGCACGTCCCCATTATAAGAATGAACAGTCCCAACATCTATTTTGAAAAGATAACGCTAACGTTACTAGTGTTATCTTTTCCTGCGTTCCGACCGTGGTCAGAGCGCACAGGGGAGACTGGTCTGCTCCAGCTCCAGGGCTGAAGTGTCACTTTTACTGAACAGCAGCAGGCAGTAAGCAGACACGGAGAGTCCGGCTTGTTTCTTGAGGAGTCGGTCCGTTTATTACACAAACAGAGGTCAAACTGTACGTACAGTCGTTTCTCTGCTCTGACACTGCTCCGGTCCCCGGCATCAACAGCGTGACTCGCGCACACACCGATCAAACACACACACTCGCCTCCGCTCTGCCTCTCCTCACCACCCACACGCATGCGCACTGAGCTATACACAAAGAGGCATACGCTACTCGTATAACACTCGCTAAGAGTTTGTGGAGTCACAAAGTAAGTTAAAACTGACAAATGTCAGACGGAAAATCTTTATCTGTACTCGTCAAAATAGCATTTGGCTAGGCTAATCTCTGTCTGCGCAGATGTAACGCTTAGTGATCGCATTAAAACATACCCTCGAATCTACACTACTGTGATTGGCTGAACAGGAAGGAGACATCTGATAGGCTACAGACACTTCCCTGGTGAAAAAAATGCATTTGTGAATCGAACCACGGCAGGGGAGTCTCAAAAATCCCACACACAAATGCAGTGAGGTTCACACAAGACAAACAGTCTGTAAATGCAGACAGAACAGTTTGTATATAAATGTAACCAGATCCACATGGATCATATATTTGTGGATTTTTTTACATTTATATAGAATGATATCTATTTGTGTGTGCATTGAAATACATTTGTGAATCCTTCTGTGTGCATTCATGAATATTGAGACTGATCTGACTCCATATTCTTCTTCTCTCCTCCCTGCAGCCCATCCAGCCAGTCATCCTCCACCCCAACATGCCCCTCACCCCTGAGCTCTCCCCCCTGTCAGCCCCCTTCCTCCCCTTCCAGCCAAAACTGAAGGAGCTGAAGATGGACCGCAGGGAGTCGGCAGCTCCAGCCGTTCTCTCCACGCTGCCTCGACACTTTGTGGGCGGAGCTCTGGGTGGGTTCAGCCCCATCAAAGGGGTGTGTCCTCTGGACGTCTTCAGAAACCGCATCAGCCTGCAGAGGGGTCCGGAGAGTCCTGCTCTGACCCCTCAGGACCCCACCCAGCACCTCCCCACCATCTTCACCTTACAGCCCAAAACGGGAAGTCCGGATTCGCCCCATCCAAGCGTGGACCGGCCGCAGCCTCAGCCCAACCCGCAGCACCCCAGCTGCACCGGCTGCAGTGTGGACGACGTGGCCCAGAGGGGGGGAGGCCGGGAGGCAAGGACCCGGCCCCTCCTGCCCCCCCTCAGGGTCCTGCCTCTGAACCTGGACTGCAGCGTCCAGGTGTGTCAGCTGATGAGGACTCGTTTGGGCTCGTCTCAGTTCCAGACCTTCACCCGCCGCCTTTCTGAGGCCCTGTCCCAGGACCTGAGCCCCAAGCCACCCTGCTCCCCCATCACGCCACCCCCAGAGCAGGCCCTCCCCCTCAACCTCAGCAAACGCTTCCCCGTGAAGAGAACAACCATGGATGGACCAGAGCCCAGTCCAGCTGTTAACGGGACCTCAGACCAGCCCATGTCCAAGAAACCAAGACTCAGCACCCAGACCCAGGAACTCAGCCCGGGGGACCAGACTGGCTCTGCAGGAGTAGAAGAAGGAGAGCAGGACGTGGAGATGAAGAACCAGGAGGAACCTGCAGACCTAAGCTCCCCAAGCAGGATCCGGGCCTTCCTGCTCGGACTGCCCCCTTTTCAGGTGAAACTGGAGGAGGATCTGAATGGGACCGGGACGAGGTTTGGAAAGTTTCTCTCCCCAGGATCTATAGCCGAACCGCAGAGGACCGAGATGGAGCAGGGAGTGGGAGTAAAGGAGGAGGAGGAGCCATGTCAAACTAAATCGTCACAGGAGGAGGAGTCTGATCCCAGACCCTGCTCTGGTCCTGGTCCAGCTGAGGTGAGGAGTGCGGAGCCTTCAAACACAGATACTCACTGTTTTTAGCATCAGCGCCCTCTTCGTAAGCATGAGAAAACTGTCCCCAGAGTCCAGGATTAGTGGGCCTCAGAGCGGGGCTTGGTTTGGGTTTTTGGACGCGTTGGATCGGGCTTATGTTGGAGCCTGAGGATGAGGAGCGAGACGTTTCCTTTCTTCATCTTTCAGAACATTTGAGCCTCGACAGGTTCTGATTTTTGTGTCTTTCTTCTTCTCGATCACGTTGTTGATATTTGCAGAGGAACGACGACGCAGAGACTCATGACAATCATAGATCAGTTTCTTTCCTTTTTCATTTCTGTGTCTTAAAACGTAAAAACAGAAACACAGACTCTGAAACAAACACTGCCATAACTAGGGATGGGGATCCAGACACGAAACACGCTCCTGCATCTTTCAAACTCGAAAATCAAAAACTGCTCGAGTCTCGTGGGTCCGTTAACGTAACGCTATCTTACGAGTCGTTTATAAAACCGATTGTCTAATTAAGTCTTTTAATTAAATAGAAGAACCAGCCAACAGTTTTTAAACCACTCAAATATCCATTCTGGTCATCTGTGAACTAACGGAGAGGTTTAACATTTTACCAAAAAGAAGAAGAAGGAAGAGAGATTTATAAATTGGAGAATATTTGACTCTGAGGGAGCGAACACAACCTCCATGACCACCCAGGTCAGCAGCGTGTGTTACATGTAACCACAATGTGGGTTCAATCAGCAGGAGAAAAGCTCGTTAGCTTACTGAACGAGGGATTAAAGGTTACATCATGATGTGTTCAAGGTCAAGTCGGAAAAATGACAGAGAACAATCAAACATCATCATGATGATTTTAAATTCAACGTCATGAAGAAGAAACTTCAAGTGTAGGTGAGAAATAGATTTATCAGATCAGTTCTCGTCTTTCCTCCAACAAAGACTCTGATGGTGACGGACTCTGGATTCAGGTCTCAGTACCCATGAAACGGATCGATCCCCATCCCTAACCTTCATAACACTATAAACTCCTCTATTCAATGTGACGCTGAAATATTGGATGAACACAACTTAATGATAATAAGAATCAATATTACATCTATGGGTGATGCTATGCATCGAGACTTCATAAATGAGCATCTAGGCTGTAGTTCTGTAGTTTTTAAATCGTACTCTACTTCTGTAGAGAGATAATTATTTTCTGATAAAGTGTCCTGATGTTATCTGGAGCTCCTCGGCTTTCACGTTATAGCTCGTTAAGTGAAGCCTTTCTATAGTCCTGCTCGTTAGCTGAAATATATCAACCTGTCTTACACACATGTGCCTTAAACAGCCGGCGCTCGGATTCATCGCCGGCTTCCATTCAGTTAAGAGATACCTTGATGTTGGACCTCTTTAGTTTCCCTCAGCATGGCTGTAAATAAATAAAAGTCAAGATACCAGAGTACCCCTCACCTTAAACCCCCCAACAGTTACACAGAGATACCAGAGTACCCCTCACCTTAAACCCCCCAACAGTTACACAGAGATACCAGAGTACCCCTCATCTTAAACCCCCCAACAGTTACACAGAGATACCAGAGTACCCCTCACCTTAAACCCCCCAACAGTTACACAGAGATACCAGAGTACCCCTCATCTTAAACCCCCCAACAGTTAAACAGAGATACCAGAGTACCCCTCATCTTAAACCCCCCAACAGTTAAACAGAGATACCAGAGTACCCCTCATCTTAAACCCCCCAACAGTTAAACAGAGATACCAGAGTACCCCTCATCTTAAACCCCCCAACAGTTAAACAGAGATACCAGAGTACCCCTCATCTTAAACCCCCCAACAGTTACACAGAGATACCAGAGTACCCCTCATCTTAAACCCCCCAACAGTTAAACAGAGATACCAGAGTACCCCTCATCTTAAACCCCCCAACAGTTACACAGAGATACCAGAGTACCCCTCACCTTAAACCCCCCAACAGTTACACAGAGATACCAGAGTACCCCTCATCTTAAACCCCCCAACAGTTACACAGAGATACCAGAGTACCCCTCATCTTAAACCCCCCAACAGTTAAACAGAGATACCAGAGTACCCCTCATCTTAAACCCCCCAACAGTTACACAGAGATACCAGAGTACCCCTCATCTTAAACCCCCCAACAGTTACACAGAGATACCAGAGTACCCCTCATCTTAAACCCCCCAACAGTTACACAGAGATACCAGAGTACCCCTCATCTTAAACCCCCCAACAGTTAAACAGAGATACCAGAGTACCCCTCATCTTAAACCCCCCAACAGTTACACAGAGATACCAGAGTACCCCTCATCTTAAACCCCCCAACAGTTACACAGAGATACCAGAGTACCCCTCATCTTAAACCCCCCAACAGTTACACAGAGATACCAGAGTACCCCTCATCTTAAACCCCCCAACAGTTAAACAGAGATACCAGAGTACCCCTCATCTTAAACCCCCCAACAGTTACACAGAGATACCAGAGTACCCCTCATCTTAAACCCCCCAACAGTTACACAGAGATACCAGAGTACCCCTCATCTTAAACCCCCCAACAGTTACACAGAGATACCAGAGTACTGGCATCTAGTTTTCTAATCTCTGATTCAGAGAAAAGGTTTTCACTCCAGTCTGACACCAAAAGAAGTCATGACACAAACATCGGTATCAGAATCGGCCCTGATTTCCCAATCGGTGCGTCTCATCAGCTGTGATGACTTGCTGGTCCAACCCCAAAATATTCTGGGATAAAGAGTCCGTTATCTTTACACAGTTTCATTAGTTACCCTTCGATAGAAGCAGGCTAACTGTTTCCACCTGTTTCTAGTCTTTGTGCTAAGCTAAGCTAACCATCCTCTGGTATATTAAGTGTACGGACATGATAATGGTTTTCTTAGCTAACGCTCAACAAGAGAGTTAATTCGGGGACTACTAAAAATGGTAAATGTATACAGACGTCCACTAGGTTAAGATCTGCTGATAATCAGTTATTCGTCTCCTGATTCAGTTTAAGATTCCAACAGATATCGTTCACGCCTCTTCACCAAAGATCATGTTAGCTATTTTTGTAAAACGCAGTGCTCCAGCTAGCTCCTCCCCCTTCTCATGTAAAGTGCCAACACCAAACCCAGACTCCATGTTGTTAGAAACATCAAGGTATCTTTTTAACCGCCGCCTTTTCCTTTGACTCGTTGCTTTCCTGCCACAGACGGACGTCGGGTCACATTTGCACACCTACTGTACAAACTTGCTTCAGTTATTTTTTTCCCATATTTATATATTTGCCAACGTTTTGTTATTTTACCCGAGTAGTGGAATCAACTACGACACCGAAATGAACTGGTGCTGTTTATTCTTAGTTATGTAGCTACCGCCATATTGTTGTTTTATTTTTGTGTCTAAAGCTGCAAATTCTTTCATCTCGTTAAGTCTGACATCTGGACTGCAGTCTCACGCAGCTTCTATTCCAATAAATCTGACTGCTTATGAAAAGATTTGCAGTTTTTTAACGATGTTTTTGACTGTTGGCCTCATGTGAGACGGATATGAAATGTTTATGAATGAATGCATGAGTAGTTAATGTAAACTCAGTATATCGCCGGGCAGAAGCACCAAAGCACACGTACTCCACCGCTCATCACCAGACTCTGAACACGGGGTGACAATGGTCATTAGATTGTCATCTTTTCATCAATGCAGTAACAGTTAATATTTCTCACCACTGGTCGGATAATGTAACAACAGATTCATGTATTATTTTTTATGTCTCTGCTTCATTGTGTCCATAAATCTTTTATTTTGAAGGGGGACTTGTTTGTCTGAGCATGCTCAGTGTGCAGAGTGTCACACTTAAGCCGTAAAGGCCTCGCTTTGCTTCAAAGGAAGGAGTTTGTATGACGGTCACATCAGAGTAAAGTGTTGGTTGTGAACAGACTAGTGTTGTAGTGAAGACCACACTGACTGAGATAGAGACGAGACCGAGATGAGACAGAGACCAAGACGAGACAGAGACCAAGACGAGACAGAGACCGAGACGAGACAGAGACCAAGACGAGACAGAGACCGAGACGAGACAGAGACCAAGACGAGACAGAGACCGAGACGAGACAGAGACCAAGACGAGACAGAGACCGAGACGAGACAGAGACCAAGACGAGACAGAGACCGAGACGAGACAGAGACCAAGACGAGACAGAGACCAAGACGAGACAGAAACCAAGACGAGATAGAGACGAGACGAGACAGAGACCAAGACGAGACAGAGAGAGATGAGACGAGACAGAGACCAAGACGAGACAGAGACCAAGACGAGACAGAGACCGAGACGAGACAGAGACCGAGACGAGACAGAGACCGAGACGAGACAGAGACCGAGACGAGACAGAGACCGAGACGAGACAGAGACCGAGACGAGACAGAGACCGAGACGAGACAGAGACCAAGACGAGACAGAGACCAAGACGAGACAGAGACCAAGACGAGATAGACCAAGACGAGATAGACCAAGACGAGATAGAGACCAAGACGAGATAGACCAAGACCAGACAGAGACCAAGACCAGACAGAGACCAAGACGAGATAGAGACCAGACAGAGACAAGACCCAGACCAATCCCCAGTACTACAGCACTAGAACAGACACAGTGGAAGGTGGATGACCAGTAAGACCTCCAGTAAAGAAAATGACTAACTGTTTGTCTTTCGAATGTTCAGGATTCTTGAACTTCAGAACGAAACGAACGGGATCAATCCAAACACATTCATGGTGTTGCATTCGGTTCCGTTGATTTCTAACTCTACATACTTTTCTCACTTTCAAAGACTTGACTAATCGAGCCCCAAGTTTGTCTCGGCTTTCAGACGCTCGGTTCTGAAATGTTAGAATAAATGTTGAACATGATTTCAGCAGCCTAACAAAAAGGATTGAGACTCTTTATGCCGTCAAAAGTCAACATTGTTTGTCAAGCTTTTCTGTGAACTCTGTGCTGCACAATAAATCACAATGTTGTGGTTACCTCCAGAAACACATCGCAGAAGTCTGAAATAATCCAGAGAAAAAGAGGAGTTATAAAATGTAAGCTGCTGGAAGGAGACATGGATATAAAAAGAATCAGGTGAAGTTAAAGCTGCGTTCAGTGACCCTCAGATTAATCGTGCCACAAAAAACTGCTCTTTGTATTTATTGATCTTGTCGGAGCGACACGTTGCAAACACCGATGTGTGATGTGTGAACCATCGAGCCACAGAAACTGTTCTAGTTTATTTATTACACATTTTTATATCTTGCAGCTCTATCGCTCGTCTCGGGTGTAGAAGTTGGTGTTTGGATAAAAACCTTACGACTGTCTCAGAGCTTTGACTTTGAATCTTCACTTCCACTTTATCTGACGCCGTCTACGATCCAATCAGCTTCCTCTCTCTGAGCTCCAGGACTCCTAAATTCTCCCTGAACATTAAAACCTTTATTTTTATCCTGATAAACATTTTTAATAATATAAACTTTAAAGTATTAAAAAGATGCAACGCTTGAAGCTGGAGGTCAGTCAGGGTTTATTAACATCTCTTTTATGTTTGTTTTCTTCTTGGTAAATGTTTTGCAAGAAACTGTAGTACCTTGAGTGACCACTGGGACACATTGGCAGCATTGTGCTGGTCCCCATATACTTCCATTGGGAAGCTTGAACTGGTTTAAAACTGGTGTGAAAGTACGCTGGGTTAAACTTGTTTCCTCGACTTGTGAACATCCGAGTGCAACACCATGATTTTCATGTTATCCCCCAATGGACAGCTCCGCCCTCTGAGTGCGGCCTTCAAAATAAACTTCTTACAAACTACTTCCTTTGGAGTAAACATCGGCATTAATACTCGCACACTGGGAGCCTCCCAGTCAAACCACAGCTCCACTGGACCAGTTTGAGTGTCAGCCTGACTCTCCTGAGCATTTTGCCTGCTGGGTCACTTAAAGGGGGGCGGGAGGTCTTGTAGTCTAGCAGCATGTTAAACCAGTATGAGAGATGAGTAGGTTTTTCTTCTTTGGTTATTTAAGCTTTAGTTTGTTAAGGTTCCTATCTTCTTTTATTTCTTTGATAAAGATTCCGATGTTTACATTTTGTTATGCATGTTCAGATTTGTTATATCCAGTGTTTGCACACTACTTCAGCCTCGCTCGTTAGCGGCACTGCGCATTTACGTCAAATCAAGTGCCTGATACCTGCATGTGGAAGTTTAATTTGCTCGTTAGCCTTCATGCCATTGACTTGAACAACGGCTCCTTTTGTCGCCTGATGTTTTGGGAATCCTGTGTTTCATATTTGGATTAAACAAGAGGAGATTAACTTGATAAAGCGACGACGACAGGACAATCGTTCGGCTCCCACAGCAAGCAAACTGGACCTACAGGATCTGTCAACTGCCACGACTAGTGGCCTCCTGAGCGCTCAGAGACGCGACTCATCCTGTGACGACATTCACTCAGAGAATGATCAAATAATGGGTGCTACACGTGACATTTTAACATACACCAAAAAACAGTGTAAAGCCTCTGCTGCAGCTTCTTTGAACGATGGACATGGATCGGTTCAGGAGGATGTTTGGCCAATGAGCACACGGGGGATCAAGATTCATAACATGGAGGGCCATCTCATATTGGCTTCATCGGTTAATCTCAAAAGAAATGGTTGAAGTCTATCCATTTGTTGTTTGAAAGATGAAATATAGAATCATTAAGCTCCAGTTACGGCCGACATCTTTAAATGTGTTCAGTGTGATTGAAAACGTTTTCCTCAAACATCCGGAGCTGCAGATTAGTTTTCTGTTTAATGGTTAAGCGGGTGTCATAATCTCTGAAGCTGGTTTAACTGGTTTAATATGATGTTGAATTATTTCATATTCTCGGTTGTTTAAAAATGTCAGTTTGAAAGAATATGAAATATATTCAAAGAAACGTCAACATTTAAGTTTGAGTTCAAAGTGAAGTTAATTCATTTTTAGATTTGAAACCACGAGCCGAGAATCACGACTAAACTTTATATTCATCGCTTTGTTGTGACGGCTTCTGGAGACAAAATGGAAAGAATCTCAAACATGATGTCGGTCGTTCTCCTGGAGCATTAAAGGGTTTTCTAAGATCTGCATGTTGGAGACACGGCAGCAGACTGTGAAATATATGTGTATGTCATAAATGCTGCATGTGGCACCTTCTCACAAACTGTTGGATGTTAAGAATCGATGAATGTCTCGGTCACTTCCTGTGACATTTTTTTATCACGACATCATTCCGCTCATGTTTTTATTTCCTCTCTTCCCTGAAACTAAAAACCCAGAACTTAAAATAACACAAATGTGCTTTTCTTTACGAAGCATGCTGAACTTTTGCAAAGTCAGTCTGACGAGAAAGCAGTTGCTTCCTGCTAAGGTCGCTCACCTGCGTGCACCTGAAACATCCACTAAGGCTGAGCGGGAGTTTTTTGTGTTTCCATGTCGAGTGCGTGATTTTATGGTTGAGGATCTGCAGCATCAACTCCAGTTCCATTTCTTAGTTTCTGTTAACGGTAAACAGCTGGCAGCGTCAGGTACCATTCCATTTTAACACTGTATATTTATAATAAAAGTAACCTGTTAATAAACATCGGTTTCATTTCTGTCTGTTGGGAAACGTCTGATACGCTCTTTCACGTGACGGATAAATAAACTCATTAAATATGTTTAATGACAAATCAACACGTGTGATGAACTATTGACATACAGTAAACTAAGAAGAATGAACAAGTCCTCCAAAAACATTTAAGTTTTGCATTAAGCTCGACTCATTAAAATCTTCATTTAGACAGAAAAGTTTCTGTAATGTTTTTTATGTAAACTGTTATTTTATGTGAACATAGAATTCAAGTCTCAGTTTAAAGTTTATTTAGTTTATAAAGTCGATTCAAATGGAATTTGTGAGAAAGTGAGTTTAAATCATGTTTACTGTACAAGAGGTCAACAAGCTGTAACTCCTCAGACTGACCACTAGATGGAGGCAGAGCTCTGATATGAATGAATACATGTTACTGTTTTATTACATTAATTTAAATGCATTTAATGTCTGTGATTAAGGGTCCTTTCGTGGCTCCAGTTTTAAAGTGTCCTGTAATTTTTTATACTTTAACTCAACTTTTATTCAGCAACACCAGAATCGACTTTCTTTGACAGGTATTCTTACACACACAAGGAAGTTGACTTTGGTGAACTGAGCTCTCTGTGTACAGAAGTACAACATTAAATATTAAATTCTGATACCTGAACCTTAAACCAAGTCTTCCCCTCAAATGAATGATTCCCATCTGTGAGACTTGCATTTTGTCCCCTTAAGGACTACGGGTCCCCACAATGTGACTGTGTAAACAAACGTATGTCCCCATAACTACAGAAATGCATGTTAACGCACACACACACACACACACACACACACACATAGATAACATTGTTCCTAAAGCACACTGAGGAATGTGTTCATTTCCTGTTTGGTGTGAATGTTTGCACTTTGAAACAGACTGAGAATAAAGTCCTGCTGGGAAGGAATGCGTGCGTGCGTGTCACTTAGCAGACGCTTATCCAAAGTGACGTACCTCAGAGAGTAAGAACAACACGAGCAAGGAGAGAGAGAGAAGGAAACTGTGGGTGCATTGGGATTGTCCCTCCTATCTACTTTCACTATCCACTTTACCTTAACTCCGTGAAAACGTCATGGGGTTAAGGAAAGGTGTTAGGAGAATTCATAAAGGACTTAGGGAAAGGCGATCGCGTTGTTTTGACAATCCGACCACATTTCCACTTAATGTAACGTAACTTAACGACGTAATAATGCGACGGCGGCGGAGGTTAGTGACGTGGGTCTGCCGTGGTGAAACTACAATCTTACGAAAATGGACTAAAAGCTCATCTAAAAATCTTTCCCCTTCTTACCGGTGAAATAATCCTAATAACCACGAGGTTAGAATTAAAGGAATATAATCTAGCAGGATACTTCACTTTGATGGTTTTACAACATCAGCATCACGTTCATAGTTCACCTCTGGGCTTAAGATTGTTCAAAGTTGTTCATAATATTGCAGCTTGGTAACTTCCATGATCTGAGTCCCTTTTCTTTTTTATTAACAAGGTTTTATATTACAAGTTCTCGTGTGAATCAACATCAACAGCAAAGCATCTCCACTAAACATTATTCACCTTCTTCACCCACACATAATATGAATAAAGAAATAAGTCAAATCAATAAATAAACCAAATGCAGATTGTCTCCTCATTTCTCCTCCAACAGATCGTTAGTTTTCGTGAACGGTCGGATGCGCGAGTCGCTTTAAAAGTTGCGGCCGCAAGGAATTGTGGGTCGTCATTATCTCCTCTCCTTTGGTAAAGGATGGTCCAGTGGTTCCTAAAGGAGGTTATAAAGGAAGCATTGACCCACCTTTCCTTAACTTTTAGAGAATTCAAACAGCTCTCATCATGGCCGCCACTTAAACGCTTCCAGGGTTAAGGAAAAAAGAATAGTGAAAGGAGATAGGAGGGACAATCCGAACGCACCCAACGTCAGTAAGTGCAAACGAACAGCTCTAAGTCTGATCGACACACAGGTGCTGACAGGAAGTGACCAGAGGCAGAGAACAGGTGCTGACAGGAAGTGACCAGAGGCAGAGCACAGGTGCTGACAGGAAGTGACTAAAGGCAGAGCACAGGTGCTGACAGGAAGTGACCAGAGGCAGAGAACAGGTGCTGACAGGAAGTGACCAGAGGCAGAGCACAGGTGCTGACAGGAAGTGACTAAAGGCAGAGCACAGGTGCTGACAGGAAGTGACTAAAGGCAGAGCACAGGTGCTGACAGGAAGTGACCAGAGGCAGAGAACAGGTGCTGACAGGAAGTGACCAGAGGCAGAGCACAGGTGCTGACAGGAAGTGACCAGAGGAAGAGCACAGGTGCTGACAGGAAGTGACCAGAGGCAGAGCACAGGTGCTGACAGGAAGTGACCAGAGGCAGAGAACAGGTGCTGACAGGAAGTGACTAAAGGCAGAGCACAGGTGCTGACAGGAAGTGACCAGAGGCAGAGAACAGGTGCTGACAGGAAGTGACCAGAGGCAGAGCACAGGTGCTGACAGGAAGTGACTAAAGGCAGAGCACAGGTGCTGACAGGAAGTGACTAAAGGCAGAGCACAGGTGCTGACAGGAAGTGACCAGAGGCAGAGAACAGGTGCTGACAGGAAGTGACCAGAGGCAGAGCACAGGTGCTGACAGGAAGTGACTAAAGGCAGAGCACAGGTGCTGACAGGAAGTGACCAGAGGCAGAGAACAGGTGCTGACAGGAAGTGACTAAAGGCAGAGCACAGGTGCTGACAGGAAGTGACTAAAGGCAGAGCACAGGTGCTGACAGGAAGTGACCAGAGGCAGAGAACAGGTGCTGACAGGAAGTGACTAAAGGCAGAGCACAGGTGCTGACAGGAAGTGACCAGAGGCAGAGAACAGGTGCTGACAGGAAGTGACCAGAGGCAGAGCACAGGTGCTGACAGGAAGTGACTAAAGGCAGAGCACAGGTGCTGACAGGAAGTGACTAAAGGCAGAGCACAGGTGCTGACAGGAAGTGACCAGAGGCAGAGCACAGGTGCTGACAGGAAGTGACCAGAGGAAGAGCACAGGTGCTGACAGGAAGTGACCAGAGGAAGAGCACAGGTGCTGACAGGAAGTGACCAGAGGCAGAGCACAGGTGCTGACAGGAAGTGACCAGAGGCAGAGCACAGGTGCTGACAGGAAGTGACCAGAGGCAGAGCACAGGTGCTGACAGGAAGTGACCAGAGGCAGAGAACAGGTGCTGACAGGAAGTGACCAGAGGAAGAGCACAGGTGCTGACAGGAAGTGACCAGAGGCAGAGAACAGGTGCTGACAGGAAGTGACCAGAGGCAGAGCACAGGTGCTGACAGGAAGTGACTAAAGGCAGAGCACAGGTGCTGACAGGAAGTGAGCAGAGGCAGAGCACAACATCGACGGCTGTTCTTGATTGCTCTCATCAGCATAGAAACCATCTTAAAATCATCATCATGAAGGTCGTAGGTGTTCATAAAGAGCTGGGTCTTCAGCTTTTTCTTAAATGTGCAAAGGGACTCTGCAGATCGAATGGAGTTTGGAAGTTCGTTCCACCAAACACTGCATTGTTAAACAATTCATCCACCAGAGGGCGTGGCCTCTCACAGACCTTTTGCTGCCGTCCAGCTGTAATCGTCTGTCCCCATGCCGCACGAGCTAACATCATATATATGTTACTAGTTCCTCACAAACTCAACAATCTTTAGGAAAAAAGTTCAAACATTTTCCGAAGTGTTCTTCTTCGTTGTGTTTTGCTGGTCGGACTTGATCTGTTAGCTACACGGCTCCTCACTGCCCCCATGACTTCCAGTGGTATTGCAGTGTTTGGTCCTTATCAGTAAGCTTCCAGAAAACATGCAGAAGAACTGAACGAAGAGTACAGACTGAAGGCTCCGTCTGATTCTGTATGTCAAACATAGAGCATAAATAGACCTTCAACATTTCTACATTTACCCTCGAACTCTTGCTGAGGTTTATAATTAAATATATTGTATACTTGTTATATGTCCAGGAGCCCATCCACATGTGATATATTTTCAAGTTTGATTGAGGACTTTGAGTTGTGTTTCTTGGTCAGAGCTGCAGTTGAGTTTTGAGAGGTCTGTCTGGATGTGAAATTTATGACGGAGCAGTGTTTACAGTGAGCTGGTCGACTGAGACAAAGAAGCAGAGACTTCAGATGGAAATATTTATGAGCCTCAAAGGGTTAAAAGTCTGTCAGGCTGTGCTGGAGAAATACAACTCACATACCAAACCAGTGAGACGCAGCCTCGTGGTGAAGTCTGTCTGCCTCTGGTCCGTTTCTGTTTTCTGGATTACAGAGAGGAGACCCTGAATGACACAAACCCCTGAACCCGAGGAAGTGTACAGTGAGCTTTTACAGCTTTGTCTCTGGAAATGACGCCACTGAGAATAATACAGACGAGTAAAGCTGCGTGCCAGACAAACGATGAGAACCAGTAGTGATAAACGGCAGCTTTGGCTGATAAGAGAGAAATGCAAAACTGGCATTTAATGTGGATAAAGTTGTCATAGTTTGATTTTCAAGAAAGAAAGAAATCACTCGGCTATGCTCACCACTAACTACAGGTTCAACATTTAATGCTAACTTGTAACTCCAACCATCAGATGAAGAATCTCTTTCTCTGAGAAGAAGTACAACGTTTCCTAAAAGGACAAAGAGACTTCCTCGTGTGGATTTTCATGTTTGGATTTGTTGGATCTTATTTGGATTTTGAAAAAGAAATTAGATTTTGTCACATATTTTGATTTTCTGCATGTGGCTCCTCTCTATGTTTAATCTACTGATCGTTTCACAGATATCCAACATGTTTACAATGACTGATTTTATTTTCCTGATCTGTTTCCTCTCCACTGAAACTCCAACAAATGTCTGCAAACATCGGAAGCTGTGGAAATCTTTACAGAAGATTAGAGAGGAATTAAAATGTGAGGACATGCACTCACAAACAGACTTGAAATCATTTTCTCCATCACACAGTTCTTCACAGCTTAGAGAGAATGAAGAAAGAAAACACTCACTGACACAAAGACCACAGATGGGAAATGCTTCTGTTTGTTCTCCATCTGTCCACCTGTCTGCCTCGTCCCCCAAAGACCCTCCATTTATAGAAGCTGATCAATAAACTCAATCAATACCCCTCAGAGCACAGGGAGCAGAAGTGAAACTAACACCTGTTAAAGCCTTCTGTTCTCCTCGTGTCAGGATTCCTTTATGACAACACGCTGATTAAAATAATGTGAAGTTCAGATCATCCAGGCTGCAGAACTTAAAAGCTGTTTGGTAAAGGTGTTGCTTCCACGTGAACATGTGGAGCTGCAGATGTTTTGGAGGTGAACTCTGACCTTCATACAAAGGACTTGAATAAAGTGTGTCAGTACGGTCCTGAAGAGACACAAAAGCCACCACATTCAAATCTATTAACACTTCAATAAAGAAACTTGCTCTTCTAATAGTTGAGTGTGCTTTTATTTTGCTACCCTCATGTTTCATGTTTTTGCTTCCTGTTTTATTTTGGTGACTTAGCGTGTGTCTCGTTCCAGGTCTGATCTTTTCTGTCCTTCCCCCAGTGTCTGTGATTACCTGATGTGTCTCACCTGTGTCTACTCATCTCCCCTCCCTCCAGTATAAAGCCTCTGAGTAATCCTCCTTCTGTGCCACTTTGTCTTTAAGCCGGGTACACACTACAAGATAATCGGGCCAGTTTTGGGCTGTTCCCCCCTTCAGACCAAAATCAGCAAAGGCTCGACTATCTGATGTTCCTGTGGTGTGAGGCGTGTTAACAGTGACTTTAACCTCCCCGATCTGCTCGGAGACGATCAGGGCTGCCCTGAATTGAAATGGTAAATATTAAACAAGTTCAATATTTACGATCAGAAATCCTGCTGTTTAGGGAGAATGCCAAGGAAGGCCGAGCACGCTCTCTGTAATAGCCAATAGCCAATCAGGAAGCAAGCTGATTGAAGCAGGAAGCACAACAAACATCACCATGGCGACGACAGCAAACATGAAACATAAAGTTAGATTTATACGACGTGACTGTAAAACAAACCACAGGGAGCTAACAGCTAGCCACATTTAGCTCGACCTTCATGTTTGTTTCATCTTAAGTGGCGTTTGACGGCGTGAGATGACGAGTTCTGAGAGTGGAG
This sequence comes from Tautogolabrus adspersus, assembly GCA_020745685.1. Classification (NCBI taxonomy): domain Eukaryota; kingdom Metazoa; phylum Chordata; class Actinopteri; order Labriformes; family Labridae; genus Tautogolabrus; species Tautogolabrus adspersus. Next base: position 30,692,386 of record CM036546.1, on the reverse strand, counting down.
ACTCTGGTTGTTGGAGAATGAGTCTGTTAGTGTGTGGCGCGCTGAGTCGGCCGTCTCGTTGCTCGCCAAACACGATAAGAACTGAACTGGTAATCTGATTTGTCGTCACATGAGGACTCTCACGTTTTCAACATCGTTTAAGATTTTAGAAATCTTTGAGCGTGTACCCAGCTTTAGGCTGCGTTCAAACTGAAAGCCTTAATGCTCAATTCAGATTTTTGCCTCAGATCTAATCTGAGTCGTTCACGTTACTTTTTAAATTTGTGGGAATCAACATAAAAACATCTGATCTGAGTCACAAAGAAGCAAACGTTTCACGTTTCTTTACGTTCTATTTTTACGTGAGTTTTTGTCCAATCATATTACTTCTTATATTTTTACTGTGGTCTTGTCAGCTTCTTCCTCATGAAAGTTTCATAACAACTATTGTGTTTCTATTAAATACTTAAATATGTAATTCCATCTCTGTTAATCCCATTTAAAAATGCAAACAGATGTTTTGAGCTGTCTAGGCCACCGTACAACATCACTTCCACCCCCTGCCGACCTTTCATCAGAGATTACAGATTTTAAATAAATCTGTCTTGAGGTGTGTTGTGTGTGGTCATCTGTCCTCTCGCTGCACACGGCAGCAGAAAAGTTTGTTTCCAAAGACTAAAATGAAAAACGATCATTTCTGTTTTGAAGCACTTTGACCTTTTCTGGAGGATCTCATGTCTCTGCAGACTCCTTTTGAAGGATTCAACGCTGCTCTTGGTGTCCGTTTGGTGGATTAAAACTCTCTCATTTTCTAAGTGCTATTTATTCCTTCCTGACTCAGAAGCAGAGTCGCTGTAATCTCCAGCTTTCAGCCCTGACAGCCGATTCAGCCGACCACCGCCTCCACGAAGTGTCAGCTCAGTGTGCAGGCTCAGGATCCGAGTGAGATGAAGAGATTTACACTCGGAGAGTCGAGTCATCCAGAGAAGCCGCAACATCTCTGCACAGAGAGTTATCAGCTGCAGGAAAATAATGGTAAAAAATTGTGGACAGGCAACAGG
>CM036546.1:30661346-30688846 GCA_020745685.1 Tautogolabrus adspersus | reverse complement strand
AACAAACAGTTTAATTTATTCAGTGTAAATTAATCACTATTGAAGTAAAACTATCCAGTAGGTGGCGCTAATGCAACACTTATGGATGCATACAGCCATAAAACTCCACATAGGAAGAAGAAGCAGCCCAGGTGAGCTGAATGATCACCTGTGACTTTGCCCTACTGGAGAGAGAGAACCTGAGGACATGTTTGTGGTCACACGAAGGTCACGTTGGGAACGGCTTTAAAAATCACATCAGAGATGACATGAAGAGGTTTAACTGGTTGTCACGCCTCCATGTGACCAATGAGAACTATTCGTGCCGTGGAAGCTGCTTAACTGATCGATCCATTTTACTGCAGAACAAGTCAAAGTTCTGCATCCAGACTAGCTTAGCATAAAAGCCGCAACAACATGTGAGGTCTGTAAAACATCATTTCACGGATCAGACAGGGAATGAATGGTTGTTCAATTCAACAACATCACTGATAAACTTAACTCCCATTAAAGATGATTGTTAGCTTAAATTAGCTGAGTCATTGTTAGCTTAGTTATGCTAGCCTTACAACAGCTATGAGCTTACAGTGACTCTTCCACAGCACTCACTTTGCCAGTGTGTACCGCTGTCTAAATGTTTAATGAGGTTTTTAAATTGGACTCAAAGTCCCACAATGCCTCACGAATGTTACTGATGCTCGCTAACCCAGTGTTACTCTCTATGTACAGAGTCTAGGCCTACATTATGTAAACGTACATGGGGGTCTAGATTTTCAGCATGTGAAGTGTTCTGGTTTTTGTTTACATCTGTAGTCCGAGTTGTATTGACCAATCACAGATCAGCAGGCTTTGGTGTCCGATGAGAAACTGACGTAACCTTTATCCAAATTTTAACATACCGGCTCCAATCAGCGGTATTCAAACGATAAATTATTTCTCTAATAACAGATAAAAGTGAAGCTAACTATAAAGTTTACAGATCAAACATGATGCAATATGTAACTCTGACCCCTAGTGTTTAAAATGGGTACTGCAGTCCAAATTCAACTCATTACAGAGAGCTGTCTCCCCCCCCCCCCTCCTCTCTAGAGTGGATGCTCACGCAGGTCACCATGTGGTGGACACTGAAGCTTCAGTGTTTATCCAGCTCTGCATCGGTCTGTAAACCTTTCTGCGTTCTAACCTCTCTCCATTTTTCAAAAGCATCTCCAATATTGATCCTAGTTTGAGCACGTTTCTGCTCGTGGAGCTTATTAGAAACATGCAGAGGCTTTTTAGGTCGGGTACAATCACTTCTATCTGAACCAGTTCTCTTGCCCGCTTCCATCGCTGCAACACCTGTTGGTTTGACCTGATAACTGCTCTCATATCTGGCAAACCGAGGGGCGTCCAAAACGGCCGTGTGGGGGTGCCTTAAAACCGCCTACCTTCTCTGGTCCAAACAAATCCAGACCATTCAGGACCAGAATCTAAAGTTAGAAGGAGGACATACTGGCTGCTGCATTGTTGTCAGAGAAGCCAGCACTTCAACATAGCATGTTTCCTTAATGTCTGATCATAGAGGAAGCTCACTTTATCAGTTCACTGGTTGGTCCTTTAAAGTGACAATATAAATAACAGATGCTAATTTCAAGCTCTTAAAACCTCTAAGTGACGTCATGGTTGTGATGTTCTTCTTCATTAACTGAAAGGCACAAATCAAATGTAGTAATGACATTTCTTATCAGTCTTAATAATTGTAAATGTAGATATTTACATTGCAGAAGGGAACCATCATGCTCATTTTGATTTATTTGTACCGGTCAGAAATGATAGTTTTGAATGTAAGTTCTCTTATAATATTAATTCACCTTGTCTAGTTATATACATATAGAGAGAGAGAGCTGGGCACTAGGACCCATCAGACTGCTCAGCCGGTAACTTCACGGCGCTAGGACCTGTCGGACAGCGAGATTTCTCTCTTTGTCTCCACCAGTCAGAGCCTCCTCCTCCTCCTCCTCCTCCTCCTCTCCGTCTCTCTGTAGTCTCATTCCGTGTCTCTCTCTCCATCAGCAGCGGTCTGGATGCTTGCAGGGACAGAAACATGGCTGTGAATCTCGGCAAGAACAGACTGGCCCTGCTGACCGCCTACCAGGACGTCATCGACGAGACCTCGGACACCGACTGGTGAGTCCTCCGGCCGCTCTTCCTCACTTTCCTCCCCCCACTCCTCTCCGGGCTTCTCTCTGGGGGGTTTGCTGTCCGGGTCGGTGTTCGCTGAGGATGCGCAGGACAGCTCACAGCAGCAGCAGCAGCAGCAGCATCCTCCTCCTCCTCACACCCGGACTGTGTGAAGGGGGACTACAGGGCCGGGTGTTGAGTCCTGTCTCAGGACGCACGAGTTCATCTGCAGCTCTGGTTTACCTTCTCGTCATAAAGCGCATTACGCAGCTGCGCGCTCAGAGCTCGTCTAAACGCAGAGAAAGTGAGAGTTTCAGGGTTAAAAAACACAGCAGCAGGTTTTCTTTCTGGACTGAAGTGCTCCGCAGAGTGGGGGCAATGTGCGCTGCTGTGCGCACTGGATACATAATGTGCACGCTTTGTTTGCTCTCAGTTTGTGTCGGGACGGGCTGGAAGCAATTTCAGGATTTTATGTAAGGCGATGCAGAGCTGTGAGTGTGTGTGGGAGTTGAATAAACGGGCCTGGTCCAGAGATACAGATGAGCCCCTGCATCCCAAAAACGAGGGCGGAGAGGAGAGGGGCGAGGCCGGCAGGAGGGAGGGAGGGGATAGAGGGGAGGAGGAGGAAGGGGGGGGGGGGGGGGGTTCCATCATCAGCCTTTGAGGCCTTTTCTCATTCTGACACAGAGCCAGAGGCCACGCAGAGCAGAGCCTGCAGAAATCCTGCATGTGGAGGTGAAATCTCTCTGTAACAACAACATGTTTATTTTCCACCCAGATCTGAACCTCACAAATCTCCAAAGATGAAAAACTATGACGATCTGTTTCAGACTTCATTGATGCTAAAGTTGAACTTCATTAAATGTTTGTAGGCAGGGGCGTGTCCAGAAGGGCCAGGGGTGGCATGGCCCCCCTTGAAATCTGATTGGCCACCCCAGGTCCCCCCCCCAAACTTTTAAACTATGATTAGCTGTTTGCCTGTACAGAGGAGGGACTTAAAATCAAATATTCTGTCTTTGTTGGATACAGTTATCGTTTTTTTGCGTTTCAAAGTGAGCAGGACTGAGGATGTTGACGTGTAAGTGGTCGAGTGTTTGTTCAGTCTGAAGGAAATATGTGGCGTTATGAGTCGGAGCGTAAATCGAAAGATAACCACGAGCTCTTCAGCTGAATTACACACGTTGTCTCTGTTTGTATGTAACAGTTACGTGTTGGACTCCAGGAAGTAGACAATGATGCTGCTCATGGGTCCCTAATAAAGAATTCATCTTAAAACATTTCAAAATAAAAGCAAAACAAAAACAGTTTTAAAATGCAAAATAATTACATTTCAAACGTAAGATTTAAAATGTGATGAATCACGAAATAAAAAATAGTCAGACAGCTGTATTTTTAACGTGTAACGGCTTTATTCTGTTTTTCTTACTTTGAAGAAATGGGACTTCCTGTTTTGGAGATGAGTGTCCTTCAGGAGAATTAGGTTTACTAATTTAAACTGTCGGGTCATTATTATTATATGAGGCTGTAAGATTTATAACCTTCAATGCTCTTACATCGATCTGGGTTAGGGTTAGGGTTAGGGAAACAACATGTGGACACAACAAAGGCTTTTAAAAAGTTATACACGAACCTCTTAAACAAATTGTTTCTCTTCTGTAGAGCTGGACCGATTAATCATCCAGCCGATATTATCGTATCCAGTGACTATCTGTATCGGCTACTTTTATCACGGATATGCGTCGATATTACAGATTGATTCAGCAGTCAAATATCATTTCATTTGAGTTTCATTGTGTTACACTAGCAGTTCTCCTTCACCAGCAGAGGGCGCTGTATGGATTACAACAAGCATCATCACTCTGCAGAGTGTCGAGCGGTGATCACGTACATGCTCAGTTACTTTCAGCTGAGTGACCATCTTGTCTTCACTATAAATCTTTTCAACAAGTGTTTGATAACTGAGGGATCAACACAATAAATGTTTATATCTGTATCTATATCTCTACAGATGGAACATAGATCTAGGAAAGATATCAGCCGAGATATCGGTATCTGATTTTTTTCTCTTCCTAATATCGATATCTGCCCCAAACACCTCATATCGGTCGGGCCCTACTTTTCCCCTCAGTCGACTCAAAGGTCACTGATGTCGAGTGATGTGTTTGTGTCACCTGATGAAGTAAAGTCCGGCTGAACTCTCTTGTATCTCTGTGTTTGGTCTCCTCCACCCCCTGAAGGAGATTTCTCTATGTATCTGCGTAACGCTTCGTAAAGCTGCAGAGTCAGCTGGTCTCCTCTTGGACTGTCACATGATCGTCTTTGTTTGCAGAGTTGTTATCAGAATCAAAGTGTGACACAGGAAGTGATGAGTTACCTCGTCTTTCACAATCACTGGATTGGTTAAAGCTTAGATTACACTTCCTGTTTTGATTTGTTGTGGAGCTTAAGTCTGTCCAGTCCCCGTCTTCACCGCGAAACCTGAACCTGGACCATCTGCTACTGGTCTTTAGGCAGAATCAGGTCACTTTGTCATCAGTTCTGCTTTATGTTTGTGGCGAGTGTCGTGGGGGGGGGGGGGGGGTTGGTTTTGGTTCCACATTCAGTCTCTGGATCTGAAAGTTTTCATCTCTGCTGTTTGCTCAATGGTTCTAATCAAATGAGCTAAACTTAAAGATTAATCAACGATGAGGCAAAATAACTTATAAAAACCGTCAACACACGCAGTCTAATATGAACCACAGCTGACGGAAACAAGCGTGTTTCAGAAAAACGATGGCGTGATCCATTTGTAAACGATCGTCATCAGGCGCCAAACCTGCACACAAATAATTAATCTAAGCTGGATCATACATTGTTATTTATTTAAGCAGGTGATTAACCCTTTAGATCCAGATCTCTTCAGTAAGGGTGACCAAAGCACACTTCATATAAACACAAAATCAAGCGTTCCCAACCTTAGGGTCCCGACCCCAAATGGGGTCTTATTGAATTCACATGGACTCGCATGAAATGTCTGCTTTTTGATCAAAACAAAATATGTTGGAGCATTGTGAGCATTACTGTGAGCTGCAGACCCTCATGAAACACGCCTACGATCATAAGAAGCGGGAAAATAAAATAAAGGTTTGGCAATTTAGAACATTAGACACAAATATAATAACAATCGAGAGTGACGTTAAGACACGAAGTAAAGACACGTTTGTGAGAAATAACCTGAAATCATGAGGAGGGGGAAACGTGCTGGTTGCTACAGTCACTCTCGTCTGTTGTGACAGTCTAAACTCCACCACCAGGGGGCTCTCAATCCAAACAATAACAAAAGATGACGTCGGAGCTGGCGGGGAATCATGGGAAGAGGAAGAGAACATGTTTACTGACGAGCTAATATATCCCAGTATAATAAAGTTTTTTTCACAGCAGCACATACAGCAACAGTACGGCAGCTTTCCCACCACAGTCTGACGCTGAGCTCTCCCAGGACGCTTACAGAACAGGTTTGTTTGTTAACGGCGTGTTAGCTTGTTGTTCGTTAACGGCGTGTTAGCTTGTTGTTTGTTAACGCCGTGTTAGCTTGTTGTTTGGTAACGACGTGTTAGCTTGTTGTTTGTTAATGGCGTGTTGGCTTGTTGTTTGGTAACAGCGTGTTAGCTTGTTTGGAAAAGACGTGTTAGCTTGTTGTTTGGTAACAACGTGTTAGCTTGTTGTTTGTTAACCGCGTTTTAGCTTGTTGTTTGTTAACAGCGTGTTAGCTTTTTGTTTGGTAACGACGTGTTAGCTTGTTGTTTGGTAATGGCGTGTTGGCTTGTCTTTTGGTAATAGCCTATTAGCTTGTTGTTTGGTAACGGCGTGTAAGCTTTTTGTATGTTAACAGCGTGTTAGCTTGTTGTTTGGTAACAGCGTGTTAGCTTGTTGTTTGGTAACGGTGTGTTAGCTTGTTGTATGTTAACAGTGTGTTAGCGTGTTTTTTAATGGCGTGTTAGCTTGTTGTATGTTAACAGTGTGTTAGCTTGTTTTTTGGTAACTGTGTGTTAGCTTGTTGTTTGGTAACGTTGGTTAGCTTGTTGTTTGGTAACGGTGTGTTAGCTTGTTGTTTGGTAACAGCTTGTTAGCTTGTTGTTTAGTAACAGCGTGTTAGCTTGTTGTTTAGTAACAGTGTGTTAGCTTGTTGTTTGGTAACAGCGTGTTAGCTTGTTGTTTGGTAATGGTGTGTTAGCTTGTTGTATGTTAACAGTGTGTTAGCGTGTTTTTTAATGGCGTGTTAGCTTGTATGTTAACAGTGTGTTAGCTTGTTGTTTGGTAACGTTGGTTAGCTTGTTGTTTGGTAAAGGTGTGTTACCTTGTTGGATTAGACAGGAAGTGTAGCTGATGTCTGGCACTGTGTTGGTACGAGACGCCGTGTTCTGTTCATGTGATGGAGAGCGGCCAACAATCGGCACAAAGGTTACCGCTCCCCGTCACGCCGGCTCCTTCTGACAGATTATCCACTGCTGCATGGAGACGATGCTCGGGGGGCCTCAGGCCTGCCCCCGATTTTCACACTCGATGAGGTTTGAACAAAGGCATAGACTTCATAACACCGCTGACCCCAAACAACACCCCAACAACACATCGCCCCCATTACGCCCCCCCAAACCCCCTCTGTCCCAATATCCATCCCTCCATTATCTCACATCGCTCTGTCCTTTCAGAGAGCTGTCAGTGTTTCTGCTGCTTCACCTCCGTCAGAGCCGCCTCAAACCTGAGCGGGGGAGTTTAAGATCAGGATCACATGATTAGAGTCTGCTCATGTCTGAATGTGTCTCATTGGTTCATCGATGTTACTCTTGATCGATACAGTCTGAACTACTTTGTGCTGCTGTCTTTGACCGGGCGACTTCTAAAAGAGATTTCATATCAAATAAATAAATACTTGACCTCCCGTTTGGATGCTTTTATTTTGAAATAAAGTAAGGACCCTAGGATAATGTGTTTTGTTTTTTAAGGTTTATTTTTGGGCTTTTTGGGCCTTTATTGTCGAGACAGGACAAACTGCTCTTAAAAAGGGCTGTGACACCACGGATCAAAGTTTGTATATTTATTTTTTGTCAGTAATCTTTCATGTTTAAAGGACGTCTAACAGACGCACAAGTCTGTTTGGTCTGGATCTTTAACGTGAGCCTCTGTACATGGGGCGGGTGCCCTAACCACTCGACCACCAGCGCCCCGATGTCTCGTGTTTTTGACCTGTGATCTCTACAGTGTTTACTTCACTTCCCCTGATCAGCAGGACTTAGGAGAACCCATGTAGGAGGTCAAAGGTCATCGTTCTTGTTGTTTTACGTTTATTTCAACACATATCTGTGAAATTTCATCTTCACTTTATTTTCCTTTTGTCTTCATGGTGTAATAACTATGTAGGACTTCATCTGACATCACTTGGGGGGAGATGTTCTGAGTCGTCGGGTTGTCCTGGAAACATAGATGTGTATGACATGTATGTTTTATGACTCTGGTGAGATGAAACATGCTCTTATACTGAAGGAGGCAGGTGTTAGGGGAAATCCCTGAGACCTCTGCAGGTTTAGGTAATAATTAGCTCCCTGATTTATTGAATGTGTTTCCTTTTGAGGCGGTTGAAAGTCGAACATCGCTGCTCTCTGGTTTGTGATTAACTTCTCACTCTTGGACATTTCCTTCTTAATCCGCTGAGGCTTTAACCCCCGTCTCTCTCTCTCTCTCTGAAGCCGAATCAATCAGGAAGCTGTTTTTTCTTTTCATGCAACACGAAGCTGTCGAGGTTTCTTTATTAATTACATGACATCCTCACATAAAGCTTGTCCTCTGTGAGCGGCCTTATCTCAGCCTCGCTCTCTCACACGCCGACACGCACACGAGCGAGCAGCTCAGGGCCTGGATGCTCAACAAGCTGAGAAGGTTTGTGAACAGAGGTGATGACAAGCTACAGAGATCCAGATGACGGAGGAGTCGGCCGTGTCCTCTTGTGCTCAGCCGGAGGAAATGATCCCGACGAGCTCTGTGAGCTTCTCCTGCAGCTGGATCATGACTCTGAGGATCTCTGAGACGAGACGAGAGACCCATCTGCCCAGAGAGCTGTAAAATAAGGTTACATCCCCATTGGGTTTATTTACACACGATGATGAGCTGAGTTAGCACCAAAGCTGTATGGATAGTGGTGTCGGCCTGTACACCAGGTTGCTCCATCGATAGGCCGCTACATTTTGTAACTAACGTTTGTGCTGCATCTTTTAGGTTCAATTGTGAAGTCTTTAACTTCTCCTGCAGCAGCATCAATTGGGGGGGGGGGGGGGCAGTGTGAAACATCTCGACAAAGACCGCACAGATTGTGATGAAATGTTGCACAAGTGTTCGTGGTTCCTAAAGGTTTGTAGTCAATCTGGTGATTCACTCAAGTTTTCTCTGGCATCAAAAACTGTCTGAAAACGTTAAAACATTAAAACGTTGGTTTTAATGTCATGAGATTTGGTTCAAGCGAGAATCATGTATCATGTTGGCCTCAGGGTGGATGATAAACATTGGTGACAGTGGTGAAAACCTGAGAAGACAAAAGAAGCCTCTCAGCGCTTCTAGCTTTGCTTTAAGCTTTACGTCGACTATAGCATTTGATTTTACAACTAGGCTGTAAACATGTTAAGTTTTCAGCATCGGCACACCGGAGGTTGCTGCTTGGGTAGAATGAGCATTTCCAATATGGTGTCCGCCATCGGTGGGCTTCATAACTCCTCTTCACAATTAAATTAGTGACGTCACTGAGGCTACGTCCATGTTTCGTACACTGTGTGATAGTTAGTGAACTGTGAGAGTCGTTTAATTAGACATGTGCATCTTTGTATCACGAGCTGGAGCTTCTTAAGGAGCACTAAAGGGAGGGAATGAATTTGTTTGGTTCAAATATACAAAAACTCGACCTCTAATCTGTGGTCGTTGAAGGAGGAGCTTGTGGGTCAGGGTAGGACTCATCTTCACTTTTCATGATGTGAAAAATGTCCCATGTTAGCAGGAACATTTGGAACAGGAACATTTGGTTCAGTCATGAGGGACTTCATCACATCAGGTCAAAAGGACTTCACTATGATGAAAAATCCTCTGTGACAGTGTTTCTGAACATTTATTTGGTAACCTGAGTGTCAACCGACCCACAAAATGTGAAATAAACCCATCCAGTCCTTTGTTTGTGGTCTGCATAAGTCTTACAACACAGAGAAAAATGCTCTGTTTACAATGTGCTCTCCTTGTGATGTCACAGTGGGATTCTGGTAAAATAAATACCCTCCCCTCCCCTGGTATCTCCACCCATGGACTCCACCCCCAGCCTAGAGCTAAACTTTTGTGCAGGTCCGCCATTTTTATTCTCACTACAGAGGAGTGATGTCTACTGGGAAAACTCAGGGGGGCTCATTGCATTTAAAGAGACACACACACCAAAACGGAGCGTTCTGAGAGAGCTGGTTTCTACAGGGTCACAAACCTCCTCTGGTGCTTGATTCATGTTATATTTTAAAGCACAGCACAGATGTTTCATTTAGACCACAGGGGACTGTTTGAAAAGGGGGAGAATATGTCCTCTTTAAACTTCTGTCCTAAAGTGCTGAATCCAAATGTGGAAGAAAGTCACGGTGGAAATGCTTCCAAACGTGCAGGTGAAGTGTGGCGACGGATGATGAGGAAAGGTGAGCTGGTCAGACACCGGAGGCGTAATGAGAAAGGATTGTTATCATTATCTGATGCAGCGTCTGCACGACAAAGAAAAGAATGTCTCCCCTCCAACCACAAACCTCAGACTACAGTGAAGGTGACTTTGTGAAAAGGCCGGCGAGCGTTCAGGGTTCTCCGATATCAAACAACCCACACTTCAGGAACGCTGAGTGCTCGATGGCTGCTGATTGGCCCCAGGCGGCTGTCACATCACCCTCTGACCCCCTCCAGCTGTTTGAAGCAGCCATTACCTGACGAGTCACCTCTGTCGGGATGACAAAAGAAGAAATGTGAGGCGAGGGTCCATGAGCTCTGAGTCATGTTTCAGACAAAGAACCTTCAGAACAGCTACCTTACCTGCGTCTGCCCATCCCCCGCTCACATGTTTCTGGTCATTTATTAATGTAGCTTCTGTTTTTACCCTGGGGAAGCTTTTTATGCTGTTTGAGGATTAGACTCAAGGTCGGTAACCCAGCAGAGCGCTGATGGAGGTCAACGGAAAAACAAAACACGGCTGATAAAAAAACAGCCAGTGGTCATGTTCTCTTCAGCTCTCTGTGTGTCCTTTAGAGGGCGATGTTTGACTCGTGTCTACGTTTTAACGGCCAAAAAACAAACATAAACCTGATTCATGGAAGGACAAATGTACTGAATGGTTTAAGGTTAAAACTCACCTTCAGTTCTACTCAAAGCTCGTTAAGGAAACTCAGTTTGTCTGAAACATGCACTTACTCAACATTTCTATTAAACTTCACACAGACAGTTTTCGCACATGTCCGACAGGAGGGGGGGGAGGTCAGCTAAATGTATTATACATGAATTGATGGATAGCCCCTTGAGATGAATCATCTTGTTATCGAGGCGTCCAACTCTAAACATACCACACAACTAACACAGACACATTCAACAACAACAACAACATATAAAGCCTCTCATACACCTGCATATTATTCCCATAATGCCACTACACCCACACAGGAGCTACATTTCACAGAACATATTACTCTAACAACAATAACACTATTTATACTAGTGATAATACTGATGGTAAGCCTCATAATGAAGGAGGCAAACCAACAGGTGTTGCAGCGATGGAAGCGGGCAAGAGAACTGGTTCAGATAGAAGTGATTGTACCCGACCTAAAAAGCCTCTGCATGTTTCTAATAAGCTCCACGAGCAGAAACGTGCTCAAACTAGGATCAATATTGGAGATGCTTTTGAAAAATGGAGAGAGGTTAGAGTCCTCTACACGACGCTATAATGAGAATATGTGTCTTTCTATCAATGCTACGTGTAGTTCAACAGAATCACAATCTGAACTAAAGAGTGGAGAAGAACAGGAAACATAATGCAGCAGGTTAATTGCAGGAGTGCATGTGTGAAAACAGCTATGAATCATTTTCTTTGTGTGACAGGAGGCTAAATGTTTTCGTTCTTGCTGATTATTAATGAATCTCACACGCTGTTAGCACATGGAGATCCAGAACAAACAGGCCTGAGGCTGACCGCGCTGCTCTTGGTGGTTTGATCTTGTTTCCTGGCCTGCAGGATTAATATTAAATCATCATAGCTGAGGCTGTGTCTGACCTTTGTCTCGCCCTGAGTCCGAGTGTTTCATCTCAGGTACACTTAGTGCGGACTCCCCCTGAGGAGATAATGATGTGCATTTGTCCACTCACTAGGGATGTAAAGATTAATCGTGAGGCAGTTAAAAATCGATTCAAAGCTGTCAAGGTTCACATCGATTCTCTGAAAAATGAATCGCAGTAACAGGGTCCGAAATCCACACCCGCCAAGCGCCAAATGCGGGTAGATTTTCCGTTTGTTGAGTACATTTCAGAGTGTTATCTGCCACAGGGCGGGTAAATATTTGACCAGAAGATCATAAAAACTATGCTATGAGTATTAAGCACGTTTTATGTAGCTGCAGCCGGCTTTCCCTGCTCCTCTCTCTGCTGTCATGACTGAGAGCATCGCGGAGCACGCTGCCTGAGACACACCAATTTCAGCGCAAACGCGCGCACACATATACACACACACACAGCGCGCGCGCGCCCCTTGTAACTTAAAGTGCATCAGCACGTAGCCTACAGTTGATCAGTGATCCGTACGGACCGAGTCGGGAACATGTAATCCGGTCAAACGGTCGGTTCGACTTTTCTCCGTTCACTCGTCTGCAGCTAACATAACGATAGCAACGTCCTCTCACAGCCTGCTGTAGTCTCAGTCTGTGAACGTCTCCACTCAGACTCTGTGAAACAGCGCTGCGTTATAAACACTGCAGATATAGTGCGCGCTAAATGCACGCGCAGCAGGAGCAGTCAGAGATACACACACGTCTAATAATGAACAGGCTGATTATATTAAGTGTCTAATATTGTCAAAGCTCCATCAAGAGAAAACTTGTTTTATGGAATAATAATGTATTATTCTCTGATGGATTTTAGTTTTTAGTCTGTAATGTCGTAATGCAGGGGGGTTCAGAGGGGAGCAGGGGGGGTCTGGGAACTACCTATTTAAAAAATAAAGGCCAGCAAATATATTTTTTAATTTCTCAATTCCCTGATCTGATAAAATGATTGAATCTGTGACTTAAATCTGTGATTGATTCAACAGAACATAATGCATCTCAATTAAATGTACTGTAACAGATGTGTATGTGACACAAAAACACTATTTGTTATTTCTGCCGGTAAAAAATATGTTTGACCAGTGAATTCTTTCATTCAAGAAGTCAAAAAGTTAATTTGGGACCCTGCATGTGATGAGTGTCAGCAGCTGTAGAGCAGAGGCAGTTGGTTGTAACAAGCAGGCGTTACCATGGCAGCTGCGAAGCCAAACTATACTAACAAGCAGGTTTGTAGCCCCGCTCGCCCAAACGAGTGTAAGAGCCAAACAGATTACGAGGTGCATTAGTGCTTTCATGAAAAAATTAAAGGAATCTTTTTTAGTTATAATTTTTCTTCAGTCTCATTTTGTAAAATAAATCGTGAAAGAATCGTATCGTGAACCCAGTATCGTGAATCGTATCGTATCGGGAGGTGAGTGAATCGTTACATCCCTACCACTCACAGATATGGACTGCACTAACATTAAACCCAGTTTGTTCTGTTTAGCATGTTTCAGCTCTCAGTTTGACATCTGAAGGTCTCATCTTGATTGAGCCTCAGTTGTGACATCAGCGATGAATACATGTTGATCTTTAAAGGTTTGCTCGTCTTAAGAGATGAAGAGGTGATGAATTCTCTCCTGTTGGATCTTAAGGTCAGTTTCCTCCCTGATGACCTGACCTCCTCCTTAAACACTTTCTTCTGATGGTTGTAAACGGACCTCCTGTTGTGACATATTTCACTTCTCGAAGCTTTTCTTAAGTCGTGTTCATGTTCAATCAATGGACATCATCATTTTCATGCTGGTTTAAAAATGAATCATGTTGAAATTAACGTTATATTCTCCATCTTCTATCAGATCCCCTCTGATGATTACAGTCAGAAGTAATTCATCTGATGAATGTTTTTAATTCATGACTGTAGGCAACCTCGGGACATGTATCGGGCCCAGTGAGTGTCAGGACGAGTATAAGGCCGAGTGTAAGGGCGAGTGTCAGGCCGAGTGTAAGGCCGAGTGTCAGGGCCAAGTGTCAGGGGCGAGTGTCGTGCCGAGTGTCAGGGGCGAGTGTCGGGCCGTGTGTCGGGCCGAGTGTCAGGGCCGAGTGTCGGGCCAAGTGTCAGGGCCGAGTGTCGGGCCGAGTGTAAGGCCGAGTGTCAGGGGCGAGTGTCGTGCTGAGTGTCAGGGCTGAGTGTAAGGCCGAGTGTCAGGGCCGAGTGTAAGGCCGAGTGTCAGGGGCGAGTGTCGTGCTGAGTGTCAGGGCTGAGTGTAAGGCCGAGTGTCAGGGCCGAGTGTCAGGGCCGAGTGTCAGGCCGAGTGTCAGGGCCGAGTGTAAAGGCTGAGTGTAAGGCCGAGTGTAAGGCTGAATGTAAGGCCGAGTGTCAGGGCCGAGTGTCAGGGCCGAGTGTCAGGCCGAGTGTCAGGCCGAGTGTCAGGGCCGAGTGTAAAGGCTGAGTGTAAGGCCGAGTGTAAGGCCGAGTGTAAGGCTGAGTGTCAGGCCGAGTGTAAGGCTGAGTGTCAGGCTGAGTGTCAGGCTGAGTGTCAGGCCTAGTGTAAGGCTGAGTGTCAGGCTGAGTGTCAGGCCTAGTGTAAGGGCGAGTGTCAGGCCGAGTGTCAGGCCGAGTGTAAGGCCGAGTGTCAGGCCGAGTGTCAGGCCGAGTGTAAGGCTGAGTGTCAGGCCTAGTGTAAGGCTGAGTGTCAGGCCGAGTGTAAGGGCGAGTGTCAGGCCGAGTGTCAGGCCGAGTGTCAGGCCGAGTGTAAGGCCGAGTGTAAGGGCTGAGTGTCAGGCCTAGTGTAAGGGCGAGTGTCAGGCCGAGTGTCAGGCCGAGTGTCAGGCCGAGTGTAAGGCCGAGTGTAAGGCCGAGTGTCAGGCCGAGTGTCAGGCCGAGTGTAAGGGCTGAGTGTAAGGCTGAGTGTAAGGCCGTGTGTAAGGCCGATTGTAAGGCCGAGTGTCAGGCCGAGTGTAAGGCTGAGTGTCAGGCTGAGTGTCAGGGCGAGTGTCAGGCCGAGTGTAAGGCTGAATGTAAGGCCAAGTGTCAGGGACGAGTGTCAGGGCTGAGTGTCAGGGACGAGTGTCAGGGACGAGTGTCAGGGCTGAGTGTCAGGGACGAGTGTCAGGGCCGAGTGTCAGGACTGAGTGTAAGGCAGAGTGTCAGGACTGAGTGTAAGGCAGAGTGTCAGGGCGAGTGTAAGGGCGAGTGTAAGGCTGAGTGAGGTCCGATCTGAGCAGGCGAGCGATTAGAGGCGGGATATTTTCTCTGGTTTTTGCTCACAGTGAATCATTTGCACTCTGCACTCACAGTTTCAGAGCTCGAGGAAGAGAAGAAGATGAAGAAGTAGTGGTAGATAAAATTAGCCAGAACAGAGAAGTCAGTCATCACTTATTTTCAGCTTTGCTCTCACAGTTTGACTTTTTTTAAATTAGAACACGTTCAGATATCCTGTCAAAGTGAACTCAGCAGACTTTGAACATGGTACAGTTAACCGTCCTTCCTGTCTTTACTGTATGAGCATGTTTCACTGATCCTGATCCTGCAGAGAATCTCAGTGAAAAACTGAACAGAAGTCAGATTTAGACGAACAGACTGTTCAAGTTAAATGTGACATCTGCCAAGTGTAGTAACTCACACTTACTCTTACACATTTACACACATTTACACTCAGCAGTCAAACACTCTGTTAGTTAAACTATTTTTGATGATACCTGATTTCTACCAGTCTCAGTTTTACTGCTAAATTCGACCAGATGCGTCTCCGCTCCGTCACGTTAGCAGAGCACATTTATTCAATGTGTGTGCTTCCTCTGGCGCCGCTGTGCTGCGTCTCAGCTCCGTCAGTCTGGAGTCCTCTGCAGCAGATACACAAGGCTTCTATTTCTGCAGGATGCCGGAGCACGGAGCATCAATTTACCAGAGAGCAGATCGAGCGAGACAGGAAGTCAGACACTGAAACAACATTACGACATCCGGTTTATTTTCAGAATAAAACACTCTGTTTTGACGGTTCAGAACAATGACTGTCTGTGTGTTTGCTGTTGTGTTTATAAGGGTATTTTACGGTTTTATACCACATACATTGTGTCATCTCGCGCTGTCGTAAGTGAATCTGTACCGCAGGAGCTCATTGGTCTCGCGCCTCCAGCTGTCGGGCTGTTCTGCTCCGTGCTGCGCTCTGAGAACACAGCCTGTAAGTGTTTACAGACGAGGGAGCACGGAGCCGTAACGGAGGGGAGCTGACACGTAACGCACACGTATCTGGTGGAAGTTCTGTGTTAAAGTCTCCGACATGAGAGACCTGATGCTGTCAATCAATCAGAGGAAGTCTAAATAATCACCTGCTGATTAGAAAGAGCTGTTCCAGATGATTAAATTATTGGAAGTTTTCACACGTTCCAACGCACTCTCTGGTTTCCTGTTTTGGCGAGTTGATGGTTTATTTTTGAAGTCAGACGCAGAGACGAGTGTCAATCATGATCTGAAGTGATGGATCTGAAGTGTGACTCATCCACGGCGAGAAAAGAGGAAACTGAAGGATGACTGTGAGAGAAATGCTCTGATTACGAGTGTGTGAGAGGGGCTTTCAGTGACTCTGAAGTTTGAGTGTGTGTGTCTCAGTGTGTGTGTGTGTGTGTGTGTGTGTGTGTGTGTCTCAGTGTGTGTGTGTGTCTCAGTGTGTGTGTGTGTGTGTGTGTGTCTCAGTGTGTGTGTGTGTGTGTGTGTGTCTCAGTGTGTGTGTGTGTGTGTGTGTGTGTCTCAGTGTGTGTGTGTGTCTCAGTGTGTGTGTGTGTGTGTGAGTGTGTGTGTGTGTCTCAGTGTGTGTGTGTGTGTGTGTGTCTCAGTGTGTGTGTGTGTCTCAGTGTGTGTGTGTGTGTGTCTCTGTGTGTGTGTGTGTCTCAGTGTGTGTGTGTGTGTGTGTGTGTGTGTGTGTCTCAGTGTGTGTGTGTGTGTGTGTGTGTGTGTGTGTATTTTGTGTGTGTGTGTGTCTCAGTGTGTGTTTGTGTGTGTGTGTGTGTGTGTGTGTGTGTGAGCATGCTAATACTCTGAAGGCCATCGCTGAATAAAAGCCTGAAGAGCGTCTGAGAGGACGATGATCATTTTCAGCCGTCTTCAGTGAGTTGAGTCGTCATTCATTGTTTATTGTTAGGATCCCCATTAGCTGTACCCGAGAGTTCAGCTATTCTTCCTGGGGTCCACTGTCAGGATCATTATTCTGTCAGGAGTGAGTCGAGGTGTTCGTTATCCTTAAATCTGACACGTCTGCTAAGAGGACGGTTATATCCTTAAAGATGAGGATAGAAAAGCTCTTCACTTAAATCCT
The DNA here is from genome assembly GCA_020745685.1 of Tautogolabrus adspersus. NCBI lineage: Eukaryota > Metazoa > Chordata > Actinopteri > Labriformes > Labridae > Tautogolabrus > Tautogolabrus adspersus. Next base: position 30,672,069 of record CM036546.1, on the reverse strand, counting down.
CAGCTTCTTAAACGCTCCTTTTTTAATCTTTTGTGACTTTAGTGTGAATAAATACTAAACAAAACAAACATATTTAGTCTTTAGAGACAGGAATATACGACAAAGTGAATCTTTGCGAGCCAGCTTGGAGAGTTGCAGGTTTGTAGCGACCCTGTGTCTCTCCACCAATCAGTGGGCTGCTGTCTGCAGAGAGAGGAGTCTCCCTCATGTAGCTTTGAATCTCCTGAATTGCACCACAACATACTGTCTTCATTCACTGAGGTCAGGAGGTCATGCAATGGTCAAGTAACTGAGAGCGCCCTCTGCTGGATCAAACTGTAAACTACTGCAGACGGCCCGATGCGCTGATAGACTGAATATTTTGAATATGAACGGCTCTAGGTTCGAATGTGAACTTTCTCCTTCAGGTTGGAATGAATGTTTGAATGTAGAATAAGAATTGAAAGCACGAGAACGCCTTAGACTGAGAGACGACACGCTGTAGTTTGTTGTAACAATGTCACAGACACGAGATCTCACAGAAACTCACGGGATCAAACGTGACTTCAGGAGAAAAACATTGATGGAGGACGATGGTCGTGGTCAGCTGGCTGTGTGGTTTGTCTTCATGAGACGTTATAAAGACACTCGAGTTGTTGCCATGGTTACACAAGCTGCTCTTCTTCTTCAATATTACACTCGGCTCAGGGCTCAGCTGTGTTTATGTTCGCCGCCATGTTTGTCCGCTGTTAAAATGACACAGCATCCGGTTGGTGATGTATAATATTTTTGACTCCAGATCAGTGAGGCTCTGACTTGTAGAGGAGCAGTAAAAAATCGTATTGACACCAAACACTGGATTATTATTATTTGGACCAATCATGGGGCACGACCAAGCAGTGTGTGTAAAATCCTGCAGTTCCCCGAGTGTCCACTAGAGGCTGGCTGCAGAAGCACAGGAAGTCACATACACACCCATTCTAAAAAGCCTGTTTTTACAGCAGACATTAACATGTTTACAGCCTGGTTCAAGAAACAAATAGGTCTGATTAGCTCATGTCTCGATCAGCACACACTGTACGGGGGGAGAATGTTTTGATGACTCATCAGTTTTGATTTGATGAAGGATAAGAGTTATTCACAATAAGGCGTGTAGCTGACCTGATTGACAGGTGGGCGCGGTGTAACGGTTTGTCAGGAGGCTTAAAACCCGCCTCAGCTCCAGCTCTCAGCCTGTTGTTAGGTTGACTGAAAGTTAGGCTGAGACAGCATTTCCAGCACGGAGACCGCCATCGATGGGACTCCAGCGCCCCCTGCAGGTGACGTCACTCAGGCTTTATTCATATTTACAGGCTATGATTGCAACAAGCCTTGAATCAGGCCACGCCCCCCGATCGTTTGCGGGGGGGGACAGTTCTGGCCTAAAGTCGTTAAGTGTGGACTGAGAGACTTGAAACCACTTTGTGTCGTTTGATTGAATAAAAATCCATTAGACGTGACGCTGAAGCTGCATCTCTACGTTCTGACGGGACTCAACTGGAAGTCAGTGCACTTCAGTCTGTATTTACAGTGACAGCGGGCGCGTCATGTGACCTCTGTACTCAGCGTGATGGCTTTTTAAACCGGTTAACTTCATGCAGAGTGAGCAGAGGGCGCTGTAACTGTGTTTGGATGTTGCAGCTCTTCAGAATCAGAGGTCTGATGAAACAACAGCTGACATCAAAGGTCGACCTACGACCCTTTAAATATCTAATATCAGTCTGTACCTTTATTTAAAGTCCTCCTCCGTCCCCCTCCGTCCTCCTCCATTCTTCTCTGCCCTCCTCCGTCCTGCTCTGTCCTCCTCCGTCCTGCTCTGTCCTCCTCCATTCTTCTCTGCCCTCCTCCGTCCTCCTCTGTCCTCCTCCATTCTTCTCTGCCCTCCTCCGTCCTGCTCTGTCCTCCTCCATTCTTCTCTGCCCTCCTCCGTCCTCCTCTGTCCTCCTCCATTCTTCTCTGCCCTCCTCCGTCCTGCTCTGTCCTCCTCCGTCCTGCTCTGTCCTCCTCCATTCTTCTCTGCCCTCCTCCGTCCTGCTCTGTCCTCCTCCGTCCTGCTCTGTCCTCCTCCATTCTTCTCTGCCCTCCTCCGTCCTGCTCTGTCCTACTCCGTCCTGCTCTGTCCTCCTCCATTCTTCTCTGCCCTCCTCCGTCCTCCTCTGTCCTCCTCCATTCTTCTCTGCCCTCCTCCGTCCTGCTCTGTCCTCCTCCATTCTTCTCTGCCCTCCTCCATTCTTCTCTGCCCTCCTCCGTCCTCCTCTGTCCTCCTCCATTCTTCTCTGCCCTCCTCCGTCCTGCTCTGTCCTCCTCCGTCCTGCTCTGTCCTCCTCCATTCTTCTCTGCCCTCCTCCGTCCTGCTCTGTCCTCCTCCGTCCTGCTCTGTCCTCCTCCATTCTTCTCTGTCCTCCTCCATTCTTCTCTGCCCTCCTCCGTCCTGCTCTGTCCTCCTCCGTCCTGCTCTGTCCTCTTCCGTCCTCCGTCCTCCTACATCCTCTGTTCTCCTCTGTCCTCCTCCATTCATCTCTGTCCTCCTCCCTACTCCTTCATCTTCCTCCATCCTCCTCCGCCCTGCTCCGTCCTCCTCCGTCCTCCTCCGTCCTCCTCTGTCCTCTTCCATCCTCTGTCCTCCTCACTACTCCTTCGTCCTCCTACATCCTCCTCCGCCCTGCTCTGTCCTCCTCCGTCCTCCTCTGTCCTCCTCCCTACTCCTTCATCTTCCTCCATCCTCCTCCGCCCTGCTCCGTCCTCCTCCGTCCTCCTCCGTCCTCCTCTGTCCTCTTCCATCCTCTGTCCTCCTCACTACTCCTTCGTCCTCCTACATCCTCCTCCGTCCTCCTCTGTCCTCCTCACTACTCCTTCGTCCTCCTCCGTCCTCCTCTGTCCTCCTCTGTCCTCCTCACTACTCCTTCGTCCTCCTCCGTCCTCCTCTGTCCTCCTCGGTCTGTCACCCTCTTCACCTTTTCAAAATAAAACACTTGAACCCCCTTTACATTTCTCTCTTCTGTTTTGATTTTTAATGACTGAAATGTAAATGTATGTTTTTGGAAACGTTTTGTTCTCGCTCTCTTCAACCCTCGACACAAGCGCACACCATGTTCCTCTTTACACACACTGTGCATCCCGCTGTGTGTTTGTGTGTGTGAGTGAATGTGTTATAGTGTGTGTGTAAACAATGGGTGGAGGGACGGAGGTCGGCGTTTGTCCTCAGTGGACCTCTGAGTCATCACACCCTGGGACTGGGAGAGGGCGAGAGACACAGAGACACAAGGGGAGAGAGAGAGAGAGATCACTATTATGTGTGTGTTTGATTGTTCAGTTTTCTGTGTGAGCTCAGAGGCAAAGATGACGTGTGTGTGTGTGTGTGTGTGTGTGTGTGTGTGTGTGTGTGTGAGCGGGGGAGGGGAGATTTGAGGTGCCTGTGAGGATTTGGGAGGATAGAAACTGAAACTAGTATCTAAAGAGGTCAATGTGTGTGTATGTGTGGGGGGTAAATACTGCAGGACATTACGCCAAATACGACTTAGTGTGTCTCTGTCTGTGTGTGTGTCTGTGTGTGTGTGTCTGTGTGTGTGTGTGTGTGTGCGCGCGCATGTGTGTGTGTGTGTGTGTGTGTCTGTGTGTGTGTGTGTCTGTGTGTGTGTGTCTGTGTGTGTGTGTGTGTGTGCGCGCGCATGTGTGTGTGTGTGTGTGTGCGCGCGCATGTGTGTGTGTGTGTGTGTGTGTCTGTGTGTGTGTGTGTGTGTGTGTGTGTGTGTGTGTCTGTGTGTGTGTGTGTGTGTGTGCGCGCGCATGTGTGTGTGTGTGTGTAAACGTAAAAATTAAGCAGCTTTTTAAAGACTCGAATATTGAGCGGCTGTTTTCATTTCTAAGCTTCCTGATTGGTTAGAGATTACATAAACAACGGGTACTGACTATCTGGAGACACAGCGAGACATATCATGAGTTATAACCATTTTTAATGACGTGTCAGCTGCCACCACTCGCTACTAACCGTTATATAAGCGTTCCGGCCGCGAGTGGCGGCGTATCCAGTAGTGCCACGTTGGATGCTTTAGATTTCATTTTGTAGAGAGGAGGATTAGCCCTCCCATGCCTCAAAGACTACTATGGTACAGTGCAGGTTCGGCCCATGGGGGGCTGGTGTAATCCCAGTTATCAATCAAGATGGAAGGAGATAAAAATCTCGATGGGGAAGGGAGTTCCTATCAGTATTATGGTGGGGGACCCTACATTAACTAGCCATCTTTCAGACCCTAATAACCCCTGGATAACTTGCTCTCTGAAGGTCTGGAACGACATCATTAAAAAATGTTCAAATGGTGTGACGCAAACTTTGTTCCTGTTAAATATAACACGAGGTTTAAGACCCGAGCTGGAAAAGGTCTTACAGCATACTGTTCTGAACACGGGAGAAGTCTTGAGTTTCCAGGACCTTAAGGATCAATTTAAAACCTCTTCCGATATCTTCAAAGAGATTTTATTAGTAAGAAATTCCCAAAAGATTCTAGTACAACAGGAAGGGAAATCCTTGACATTTTCCTGAAGGCTTATAAAGACCTGAAAAGTGACCATACTCAGAATGTCAAAGTAAGATGAAGGTTGAAGGTCAGCTCACAGGATGAATGGGACAGAATGTGCAGACAGCAATGGCTAACCACAAGTTCTCCTTCCTGGAGAGAATTCAGCTGGAGAAATATGATTGGATTCTTCTGATCAGACTGCATGTTGGAGTCTCCCCTCTGTGGCTCCTCTTTGGAGACGAGCTTTATGATGTACCTTGCTGATTTAGAAAACAGGACAGAAACTTATTAAGGGATGGCGGCAGGTAAAACAATAACAACAATAAATGAATGGATTGATGTGATCTATAATATTTATTTAATGGAAAGAATGACATGTAAGCTTAAATCTCAAGGCAGAATGAATATGTGAAAACAGTGCAAGTGTTCATTGATGTGACCCTCTGTGTGCCTCTTCCCTCCGTGTGGGAGCTCTTCCCCACAGAACTATGTTTTTGTGTGTTATCACAATTATATATAAAAAAACTCAATAAAAAATAAATGTAAAAAAAATAAAATCATTTTGTAAAGATGGAGTTCAGGGGGCGCTGCATGTTCAGAGGTTTGCAATGATGAGCTCGGAGCAGTAGTGTGATTATTCACCTGAAGAGTTCACGTGAGGTCACAGATCGTAACGTGTGAGCACCAAAAGATCTTTACACTGATCAGATCCTAAGACGGCGTTCCAGCAGCTGCAAACTCTTCTGTGTGCGTTCAGCCGCCACTTCGGTTCATCACACATCAAACTGAGCAGCTGTAGAAACTGTGTGTGTGTGTGTGTGTGTGTGTGTGTGCGTGTGTGTGTGTGTGTGTGTGTGCGGCCATGTCTGACCTGCTCTGACCCTCGGCGTGGAGCTTGTCCAGCTGCTGGCTGCTAAGTGGCCTCAGTGAACGGCTGAGAGTCTTAAATCAGCGAGTGGAAGCGGAGGAAGCGTCCCAGCTGTGCGGCCTCGCCCCTCCAGCCTGCAGAAGATATTTCTTCCACATGTGTTTGTCTCTGGACGTAGAGCGGGGTTTTATTCATCCTGTGAGGACCTGGGTGCTGCACGAGGGGGGGCGGTCTGCAACTGAAGTAAGTCTCCTGTTTGTGTTTAGGTGGAGGTGATGGAGCTCATCCAGACTCGCCATCGTGTGTCAGGGTATCGAATTAGTGACCTCTCTCTCTCCCTCTCTGTCTCTCTCTGTATGTTATGGTTAACTTTGGGTTCATAGATAAAGAACGAGGAAGACGAAGGATTTACTCGATACCCTTTGTCCTGGTGTGTTTATGATTCACAGGTTTCATTTTCATAGTATAAGTACAGGAAAGGAGAACAGACTGAAACGAGATCCTAATTTAGGATCTCTCTCTCTCTCTCCCTCGCGCTCTCTCTCTCTCTTACTCTCTCACCCTTTTTCGCTCTCCCCCCTTCTCTCTCTCCCTCTCTCACTCTCTCGCCCTCTCTGACTCTCTCTCTCTCTCTCTCCCTCGTGCTCTCTCTCACTCTCTCCCCCCTTCTCACTCTCTCGCCCCCCCTCTCTCTCTCTGCCTCTGTTTCAGGCCTCGGCCACAAATTGCTGCTCAATCAGAGATGAGAAATAAATGGCTTTGCATGGGCGCAGTTTACCAGCATTGTTTTGATCGTTGCCCCTGGCCTCACACACACACACACACACACACACACACACACACACACTGTCCTACTGTATCTGATGGCGTCCTTCCTGTTGGAGCAGAGTGCGTGTAGTTTGCTGACTGAGCGGGCCGGCCGCCCGTTCTCTGTGTTAACAATTACGACTGAGCTGTTTACTTTCCGGAAACATCCCTCTCCCTCTGATCTGTGTGACGCTGCAGCCATAACGACAGGCGAGGCGGTGGTCCCGTTTATTGTGAACGCCTTTTGTTGTCGTCGAGTCGACATCATTTTGTTTCTGCGATGTGACTTTACTGTCGTCTGTTTCTGTCAGACGACGAGTGTCAACAGAGGCCAATGTTTCCTGTGTCCGATCTTCTTCTACATTTGTCAGTCCACACACACACACACACACACACACACACACACACACACACACACACACACACACACACACACTCTGTCACTCGTGAAACCAGCGGGAATAATCCATGGTGGCGCTCGGTCCTGTGAGGAGGACAGCTGCAGCTCTGCATTTAAATCTCAGGCATCATCATCAGACTGCAGCTGACAGAGGAGAGCCTCTTACAGAGAGACGTTTACAGCTCAGACCCCCAAACAGTCTTATCTGTGTCCTCACATGCACTCTGCAGAGTGTGCACAGAGAAACCTTCCTCTCACTCAGACCTCCACTCCTGTGACAGCTGTGTGATGCATGATTTCAGTTTAGCATGAATTCAATGGAAAGACTTAAAAATGTCCAAAGCCTTTTAAGTCATCATCATCCAGCGTCTATAAGAGATGACTCATCGAACCCCGGTGAACACGTGTGCTTCTCTGGACAGGCTGATCCTGGAACTCAGTTTCACAAAGACAGAAGAACATTTGGTCCAAAGGCTCAGACTTACCTCACGTGTACTTCAGAATACATTTAGTTCAATCAGTTCCTTAGGCCAACCAGAACCTGAGCCTGCCCAGGTCTCAAAATCGATTTGATGTTGACATCTAGAGAGCGGCAGACAAGTGCGATCAATTTCAAGTTACTATTTGCATCTCAAAGTTTGTTCGGTTGTGATGTTTGTCTTTTTAGGCCAAAACACTCCGCCCTGAGTGGGCGGGGCCGTCTCTCTTCCCCCCACGTGGTGGCAGGGCTAACGTTTGGAGAGAGAGGAGTTCCCAAGAAAGAGAAAACATGTCTGAAACATAAAGAAGCTGAAGAAGCTCCGCCCCCTCAGTGTGAACACAGAGCTAAGAACAACAGACCCACAGGGAGTCTGACTTCACTCTCTTTACTATATGTTTGATTGTTGATCTATTAGTGGTCAGAACGTTGACAGACTCTCTGACCTTGAAGAAGTGATGGCATGGTAGAACAATGAACTTTAATCAAGGATCCCAGCTGTTACACTATTTTCCTGCAGACAATGCAAGTGCTGAAACTGTTGTAGTACCTCCCTCTGCCTGAAGGTGGAGACATATCCACTCCTGCATGTCTGAACTGCTGCTGCTGTTCCTGCTCTTGCCTTTAGGTGGCGCCCTACAGGTGAAGCTGTTGTACTTTCTGATTAGTTCCCACTTTTGGAGCCTGTGAAATAATAATGACTTTGAGGAGGTGCTGTGATATAACGGACCTATTTTCAACACTGACACATCGTCGCATGATGCAGCCACTTTTAACACTCCTGAAACACCTGAAGCCAGCGAGCCCCCTCCTCTTCATCGATCTCTCCTCTCAGCTCCGTAGAATCCAGATCCAGATCCACATCCACATCCAGATCAGCCTCGGTGTGATTCAGAGAAGCTCTCTCTCCTTCTTTCTCTCCATTTCATAACTCATCATTCTCCATCTGCTCCTTCCTCATCATCCTCCTCTCGCTTGGCTTCATTTTCACCGTAATGTAACCCAGTTTCCGTCTCTCACAGTATCGTGCTCTAACAGAGGCCGCCTAACTCTCTGCACGAAGTGCCGAAAAACGATTCCAGGTGGAAAAATGTGCAATAATCCTGTGGAATAAACCCGTCTTCATGCTGCCATCCCCCCACCGCTGAAGTGTTCATTCTTCTCAGGCCTCCGTCTGTCTCCTCGTATCATATGTTCCCTGGATGACGGCTCAGGGATTTACAGAAGTGATTTATAGAACGCAGCTCGGCTTATAGGTTGCAGCATGTTTCATTAATATGGTTTTTGGAGGCTTGCTTTTTTTAATGACTTGAACAGAGAGATGTGGAGAAGCAGAGGTTTGTAGGAGGAGAGGCTGACGGATGTGTTGGATTGATTTTTTCACAGACACAGGAGTGGGGGCTGTGCTTTCAGAAGAATTCACTTCATTTCACACCGTGTGAGATTCTGCTTTTCTGGGTCAGTGGTGCTGGAGAGGCAGCAGCTCTGAGGGGGGTTCAGTGGGAAGATGTGGCACTAGGTTGTGTTTTTCTGGAGCATGATTCAGTCGGATGTAGAGTCTGACACACAGCTCGCAGCAGGGGGCAAGCTGCTGAGCCGAGCCCTGGAGGGAAACTACTGTATTTGGTGAAGCCATGGAGGAGCTCTTTAGGGCCCCGTGTACCCGGGCCATGAGCAAGAACCAAGACCCTGGTTCTGTCAGAGGTCAAACCCTGACAGGTTTAGGCGGTTTAAGCACAAAGAGTAATCAACAGAAGAACGATTATTAAATGATGGCAGAAGAAGAAAACGTTTCTATGGAACAGAGATGATATAAAGTATGTTGTTCATGTTAAATAAAGATGATGTCATGGTGTGCAGGAGGCGCCTGCTTTTCTTTCATTAAAAACATTCACAAGCTGCCGTTGAGATGGTTTAATTTTTACTAGAATCAGATTGCGTTCTGTTACCGTGACGACGCTAGTTATTACCATGACGACATAGAAGATATTTGAACCTTGTTTCGTCTGACCCTTACTGTACCGTATCACAGGGTATAATCTTATTATTGAGAAATGAAGCACCAGGCTTTCTCAGACGCTGTGTTGAGGCTTCTGTCGTTTGTCATTTTTCACGTCTTTTGTCGTCCTAATCGTGCCTCGGATTTAAGCCGGACAGTTGAATGATGAGGGGAAGGTAAAGCCTCCTACTTGATGTGATTGGCTGCTGAGGCCTGAAGTGACATCGACGAGCGCTGTGACAGCGGAAAAGTTTTTAAAAAATTTTACTTTTATGCGTGCCCAAAAAACGTTCGTAAAACGCGTTGCACAGCAGCAGAGAAGAGCGCCCGGCGAGCGTGCTGTACCAGAGGAAACAATTTTCAAATGGAGACACTTTCTCGTGTTGCGTCTCCATGTGATCCGACCCTCAGGCTTCAACCACGCACCTCCAGTCAAAACTCAGGGATTAGAACCTCACAACATGACAGTGCAGACAGCAGAGCGCTTCAGTCTTCTCTGCAGGTTCTTACTAACAAAGGGTCGTCGTGCAGTGATGACTGATCTTCAACATCTTTGTAAACCATCAGCACAGAACGAAGATCAGAGCTCAGAAGTAACCCATTCACGTTCCTCTAGCTCTAAAAATAGACAGCGTTTTGTAGCTCGTCTCTGAGAGATGACGGAGTATGGTTTCGTTTTCTCCTGCAGGAGCTGCCGGCTCGGTTACCTCACAGAGGTGGGTGTTGTGTGGAGGCTGAGGCCCGGCCGGCGCTCTCTCTCTTACGTGGGTGACAGTGAGAAGACGGAGGCAGAGATTTAAAAGCCGAGCGTGCAGCCGTTTAGTTCCGCTTCGATGTGCCCTCTATTCTCTCTCTCTCGCTCTCTCGCTCTCTCATACATATTCATCCCCTCCTCTCCCTCCACATGAGCTAATACTATTAAAATGTCTGTCGGTGATGAGTTCCAGTACAGCCCGGATCAGACTGAGCCCAGCAGCTCTGTCGGCTCATAGACCGCTGAGTGTTGCTTCAGGTTAGAAACTAAAGAGTATGAAACATCTGGAGGATTGATTACCCATGAGTGCAGCTGTTTAATGAGGATCATTTCAGCTTAAAGGAACTATCAACTTAGGCTACGTACGGGGCGCGGTGTGGTGAGCCCAGTGTTCAGATGCTGTGGTCCTCGTCACGGCGGCCGTGGGTTCAGTTCAGCCTCGGCCCTTTGCTGCATGTCGTCCCCCAGCTCTCTCCTCCCGGTGTTTCCTCTCTCTCTTCAGCTGTCCTGTCCAGTGGTCACAAAAATGACCTAAAAAATCTAAGGCTACGTACGCCGTGCAGGTAAAAGTGACACAGATCAGATGTTTTTTGCAACAGTGTGAACAGCTCAGGTCACATGACGTCTCATTTTTAAAATCAGACTTGGACCACTTTAACAAGTGGAACAGGATACAGGTCAGATCTTCTTCCCTGAGACTTCAGTGTGAGTAGCAGGTCTGGACGTACATGACTCTGACGTCACCCGTCGCAGCTCTGCACTGGCTGGGCGAGCGGAGGCGGGGCTAATGCTGCTAACCCAGTTTAACAGACTATCATGCAGTCATTTACATACTTTACAAACTCAGAGCAGAGTATCAGAAAATAATGAAGTTAAAGCTCC
>CM036546.1:30618846-30656346 GCA_020745685.1 Tautogolabrus adspersus | reverse complement strand
TCGCTCTGAAAGTGGCTCAACAGTAAACTGTAAAGATTTGAAGCCTTCATAATGAAGATGGTCCCATTGTTCAGATGAACAGAGTTGAAAGTGTTTGCTCGTATGATGTGAGCAGCGAACAAACAAACACAATCTGTCTCCTCTCCGAAACACAGCGAGGAGCAGAGACGCAGACAGAAAGTAGTGAACAACAAGAGTCTGAGCCAAGGGACAAACATGAGTGATAGCAGCTTGCCTACAGTTTGCTGAGTTAAGCACTCTGCCTTATTGGACTGTGTGTATGTGTGTGTTTCAGAAGAGGGAGGGTGGCAGCTTATGTGAGTCCACAGGGGCATTGTGGGTAGTTCCCCTCTGCCTGGATACCAGCAGTGCAGAACCTCCCAGTCTCTGTTGTTGTCTCTCCCTCTGACTCCTTTCCTCTCTCCTCGCCTCCTTCTTCCACTGTCTTCTTCCTAAACACGCATTCCTGACACTTTGTCATCTGTTTAACACACCCCGTGTTCCTCGCTTCCTTCTCTGCATTAAACACAGCAGCTCACATTCCTCCTAAGACGCCATGTTTGTGGTCATGGACATGCTCTAAATACTTCTATGTTGTTCCCCTGAGGTCTCTTGTTTGTTGGTGTGTAAACCACACACTGAGTGTTTCATCAGAGCTGTGCTGTCTCTGTCGTGTTGCGTTCATCTACATGTTTGGAGCGTCGGTCGTCTAAAGGGAAACCCCTAAAGTTTACATCTGGTCTTTGTCATGGAGAAGCGGTCGATGATGAACATTTCCGTTATATATTTAGTTAATCATGAAGCTAACAACGTGCTGTACAACTCCTCGCTCAACTGTCTGCATGTGACGTAAACGGCACCACGCAACAGCAAGTGACAAAATATTTACTCCATCAACCGATTTGATCAATCCCTATTTTCAGCCCTCACAGTAGCCCTGCTCATGTTCTTCCTTGTGCAGAGCTGTGAAAGGAAGATATCCTCTGCCTGCAGCTCGTTCTGGCTGATGGCGTCCTCTTAATCAGGCCCGAACGCTCGATGCCTCTCAGCTATTTGAGCGTGAGACTGACCCAGTGTGCAGCTTTGTTACAGAAGTCCAGTCCAAGTCAGAGGAGGCAGATCTACAACCCTCTGTTCACACACCCGTCTCTTCTGCTCATATTTGATTCAGGTTTGGGTTTCTTGAGTTGCCTTTGGGGATCACAATAGCGTGACGGGTTGGGATTATTTTGGGGAGTTCACAGACTCTCTGATGCCTTCAGAGCCAGCGCCACAGAGACAGATAGATAATATCCTCCTTTAACGCTTCACACATCCTTCTCAGACCATCTGGGTGCTGTCAGAGTCCAGATAACCATGCTGCCTCTCTCTCCTTATGGCTGACAGCTTCACACTGCTTCAAAACTCTGTGTGCTAACGTCAGAGTCCAACACCATGTGGAAGCTGGAGGGATTAAAGCTAAACTAACTCGTACAAGAAGAAACTTTACTGGAGTTCAAACACCGCTCAGAAAAGACACAATACTTTTGGTATTCAGTGGTTCTAGGAGTGTACTGTCAGAATTTCTCTGATAGCTTCTGGTACATGAACTCTGAGCTAGCAGCATGGCTGCGTCAGTGGGCAATTTGTCCACCAGTTTGAGATGCAAATATCTCATCAACTTGTGACGGGATTGCGTTGAAACTTGGAACACACATCCCTGTTAACCTGGGGATAACCACGGGGTCTCTCGTGATCCACTTTGATGATTTCTTATGTTACGCCGAGGCTGAAGTTTGTGTTTTGAGTGAAATGAGTGGACAACAAAGTGGACAAAGCCAACTTTACGTCCTCCAATGGTTTATAGACTTTAGTTTGACTCTCTCAAAGTAACCATCTTGGTTTTTTTAAGTACAAGAATCGATCATATGGGAATGTTGAGCTTGAGACAGGGGTTCCCGTGGATCCTTTTAAAAGCCTTAAAGGTCACATCTTCTCCTCCTCTTCAGTGTAAATAAGTCTCAGAGCTCCTCTAAACATGTGTGTGAAGTGTCTTGTTCTAAATCCACTCTGATCCTGTATTTGATCATGCCTATAAACCCCTCTATTTCAGCCCTGCTCAGAACAGGCTGTTTCTGTGTCTGTAGCTTTAAATGTAAATGAGCTGTGTCTGACCACGCCCCTCTCTGGAAGGGCTTGGGTGGCTCGGGCTTTCTCGCTGCATGTCCTATTGTTTACGGTGAGAAGGCAGACTCAGAGGGCAGAACAAACACCTAGCTGTGGGAGTGTCACCCACCTGGGGGAGGGGCTACTGCCCTTTGTGATGTCATGAAGGGAAAATCTCCAAACGGCCTGTTTGAGCACACATTTTCTGAAAAGTGGAGCAGGCAGAAGACGGAGAGGATGGACTTTTCTCATCATTGGGGGGTTTGTAGACAGAAATACAACACATGATTGAGTCGAGTGGCGTCACTCACACTGTCTTGGTCCATGAGAGAAACACGGCGGGTTGTTGACCAGAGACGATCGTACTTTAAAAGAGAAGAGATAAATATTTAAACAATATCAGGGAGGAGACTGTTTGGACCAATCAGCTGAACTCTTAGGCAACGCTGAATACAATAGAACTGAAATCTGTGACACTGCAGAGTAGGAGTGGGCCTCTTTTCTCAAGTCTTCCTGAGAAACACACATTTTGTTATCATGAAATTTAAATGACAGATAAAATATGAAGTAACAATCTTTGCACTCGAGTTGTGAACTCTCTCTGAAGTCTTCTTCTTGCACACAAAGCGAGCTCTAAGTCGTCGCTCAGGATCAGCCTTGTGTCCCTCAGCTGTCATTGTGCCACTTCCTCCCCTGCAGCAACGATGACGAGTGACGATCTCACCAAATGTCCAACAGGTCTCCCTCTCCAGATTCAAAGCAGACTGATGTGCGAGTCCATCTTTTATCCTGACTTTAAGACGTTCTACTGCTCTGAGAGGGGCGAAGGAGCCGCATCAATGACGGTGACCTTCAACGTATCAGTAGTCATGCTACTCAGAAGTTTTCAGGAGCTCTTGCACTTGTTGGAATGTTTTTCTGGACTTGATCGAACCAGACTGAGCCAGAAAGAGGCTCAATAAGGACCGAGCAGAGAGAGAGAGAGAGAGAGAGGGCGAGAGAGAGAGAGAGAGAGAGAGAGAGAGAGGGCGAGAGAGAGAGAGAGACTCCAGAACAATCAGTCTGACTTTTCTCTCTGATTAACCCCTTCACCGCCTTCTTAGACCGGCCTCTTCACTTCCAGAGAAAACATTTCAAACTTTAAGGGTGGATGTTAAAGAATATTTACTGACGTTACAGTTTTCTAAGGATCTGTGCGCAGCCTTCTGTCTCCGCTGTGGTTTTGCTCCGTCTGACGGCGCGTGCCGAGAACCCTATGGGTCTGTTTCTGTATTTACCCGTTTTTGGCGCTTGGCGGTGTCAATTTCAAACCCTGCTTTTAACATTAACAGTGGTCGACTCTGAGACGTGAACCTCCTCCCGTAGCTTGAGAAGATATAAATGCTGAGTAAGAAGGCAGAGAAATAATAAAACATGTTCCACTTTCACATCTGGACGTTCCTCCATGTTTTATTTTAACACCTTTAAATTCTGTAATGAAACATAATCCAGTCGAGCTGTTCCTCTTTCCTCCCTCCGTTACTTCAGGTGGTTTCATCTCCTCGGTTTGTCGGCACAGAAACGCCCACTCATGAGTAGGATGATGTTTTTATTCTTTTTTCTGGCAAAGCAGCGAGCAGGATCAGCGAGCAGGAGAACGCTGTTATGTAAAAGATGAAGCTCCCCGTGCTCTCTGGTTCAGACTCACAGAGCAGAAATCTGCAGCGTTGTAAAGGTCATCTCTGACAGGCTGTGTGTCTGTGTCCGAGTGAAATCATTATCTGAGGCACTCGTAACCCCTCTATGACCTCCAGGATGTGGATCCTTTCAAACTAAAAGCTTTCAGATAACAGAGGATCCAGATATCATCCGATCAGGACGTTTTAAATAAAGATCATCCAAACGCTGAAAGAAACCAGGACGTCCTCGAGGGTTTTTGTTCAGGTGTTGGATTTCATGCAGAGAGGGGACTAAAATAGAGGCCAGGTATTGACTCTTCAATCTGACACCAGGACCTGCAGAGGGGGGGGGGGGGGGGGACTGCAAACACAGTGGTTGGCGTGGTCCCGGGACGTGGTTGGTCGTCTGGGGATCGCTGGTTACCTGCTGCTCTGAACGAGACGTTACGAGTAGGGCCTGAGCGATATGGGACCCAAAACTGATCTGATAGATCAGCCGATAGATAACGTAGATCTTCTTTAAATAGATGTGAACACACTTCCTCAAATACAGTTATCAAACACGTGTGAAGATTTAATTTACAGATGAACCAAAGAATAACATCAGTGAACTCATTTCTACTTAGAAATGAACAATTATGAATAAAAACGATATCAAAATAAATAATAAACTTCAATTGAATAAACTCTGTCGGCACATATCGGAGATAAAATCAGCCGCTACAGATAGTCCCATTTTAAGCTAATATCGGCCGGTATTATCGGCAGGCAGATTAATCGGTCATCTGTCCTACTCGTTTATTCCACTGTTTCCTGCTTCGGTCTCTTAATGACGTTCAAATAAAGAAACAACCAGCTCCATTCAGAAACTGTTCTCCACATGGACGAGGCCTGCACGGAGTCCCGACCTCGACCCCGTCCAACACCTTCAGGATAAACTCCGACTGAGAGCCAGATCCTCTTATCCAACACTAAACCTCTGGTGGCTGCACGGGAGTGAAGACCTGCCGCCAGGTTCAAGAGTCTGCTGGAAGAAGTGACATCAGACGAGAGCAGAGAGAGTTTCTCCTCCAGCCTCCTCGTATTTATTCTGCAGAAAGTCAGAGTGAGCTGATGTGAGAACGCAGCAGGATATAATCAGGAGAATTCACCTCGAGCGAGTGGGAGGGGGTGGTGACGTTTATTCCCTGTGATCGCTGCACGACCATAGACTGTCTGCACGCCACCTCTACGATCTCCGTGCTCTAATGAACCTGCTGCATTCTGTTTCCTGTTCTCCAGTATGTTCTTCTCCACTCTTTAGTTCAGATTGAGATTCTGTTCAACTACACGTAGCATTGATAGAAAGACACATATTCTCATTATAGCATCGTGTAGCGGACTCTGTTACTTCGTACCACACTTACACGTCGTTCTTTTTACGTCATGTCTTACCTCAGGAGACCCCCGCCCCCCCTCCTGTCTGACAGGGATAGTCTCCTGCTGTGAGGGGCATGTGAACAACATGATCAGGAGGATTTTAGGAGCAGTCCTGAAATTATCTAGATATTTTCAGGAGTACATGTGAGAAAACAGCTAAAGTATCTTGAACGAGTTTAACAACTGTTTACTCGGAAACAGGACCTTGACTTGGGTCTAGTGCTCATCGGCAAGGCCATCGAAATTGACAATTGATCGATCGAGTTTCATTATAAAGTGAGGACATTGTTGTACCTGTTGCTCTGAAAATGGAAATGAACTGTTAGGATTCAACTAAGAAAAAGCCTTTGTAATGAAGATGCTCCCATTGTTACAATAAATGCTGTTTAAAGTGTTTTCTCGTTTGAACAGTGAACAAACCTCCTCAGACTCCCTCCTTGAACTCTTCTCCTTCCTCATTGAGTTTCTGTGTAAAAGTTACAAAAAAACCTTCCTGAGCTCTAATTTCTCGTTCTTTTTCCATGCCTGCCTCTTCACTCCCACGTAATCGCTCTGATTTCATGGGAGAGGTTTCACTGCAGCTCAAAGCATTCCAATCATTGCTCTCCATCTCAGTGAAAAATGGACGCTCATTTCTCCCTCGCAGTGCTGGGATGTTCCCCCTGCATGAGAGCGTCGGTGAAACGGCTCAAATTTAAATGGGGATGTAAATAATAGAAAAGGTGAATGAGCAGCTGCAGCATCTGTGACAGCAGTCTCAGAAAGCAGGCTAAAGATATCCAGAGCAGGACAGAAATAACCTGCAGGACGGTACCTGTCATTGAAAGTGGACGAACAGAGCCGTGTTTTAGTGTCTCAGTGTCAGCTCCGATCAGTTAGAGGTCGACGGGGACCGAGACGGAGAAGAGGAGGAGGATGAGAAGGTGCAGTAAAAAATAAGTCGTTTACACCTCCTGCTGCTAATATTTCAAAGAAACCTTCCGGCTGATACCTTTGCACCTGCACCAACAAACGATCAAAGGTGTGCTGCAGCTGCAGTGAGAATCTGATGCCCAACAAACCAAGATGTTCATGTTCATGGAGAAGAACTCCTGCTAACCCTCCTCCATGGTGTCTGAAAAGAGACTCATCGGGCACATCACCCCCTACAGGGACCACATGTCTGTGCTTAATGCGCCACGAACATGGAACCCAACCGGAGGAGCTGCTCCTATATCTGAATCTGTAAACAGCTCTGAAACTTTTACATTAACGTATCAAATATGTCCCGACATGCACTTCTAGTTCTCACTTGGACACCTGACACTGAGTGAAGCAGTGGACAGGTGTCTGATCGACGGACAGACAGACAGGTAGAAACAGAGGATCTATTTCTGTCAGACTCCAGGTTACAGCCGGACACTGGGAGAGCCCTGGAAGATCAACAGAGAGAGAGAGAGAGAGAGAGAGAGAGAGAATGAGGGTGTGTCCTTAGAGTTTTTGTTCATGTCTGGCGGCTTCGAAGACAGCGATGCAAAGACTGTCCCTCCCAGAAATCAGGCAGAGAGAGAGAAAAGGGGAATCGGATTCGAACCTGGGCCCCCCGCTTGGAGGACCACGGCCATCGTACATGGGGCAGATCACATGCACCAACCATTACACTACCACAGCTCTTGAAATGTCTCTGTTTTTGATCTGTACGCTGAGTGTGCTGACTTTTCTGTTCTGTTGTTAGAAATAAAGTTAGCGATCACCCAACCCTCAAAGATTACAGCCATGACGGCGTGTTTCACTGCTGCAGACCCGTACAGTAGACCTAAAGGTGTGGAAATCTCATCAAAACCTTTTCAAAGTAAAGTCTGTAAATAAGTCTGTGAACACAGGAGCTGTGAAGTCAAAGACCCTAACATGTAGTGAAGTGGTCGTTCTCTGGCGAGCTGAGGTCGCCCTGTTTGCAGGTCTTTCTCTGCAGCAGCCTGAGGGCGCATTAATCTCATTATCAGACTGGAATCACAGATTGGACGGATTAGCAGCTCTCTGCGCTAAAAGATGGCTGTTAATCTGGCTCTTTGTCGGCTCACTCTGACATCTTCTTCCATTCAGAGGGAGAAATCCTTGTGTTTTCTAAGTGAGCCTCTTCATGTAGTTTATCTCTGTGTGGAATGACTCCTCTCTCTCCCCTCAGGGGTTGATAACGTTCAAACTGTTCAATGGCAGCTATCGATTGGATCAGAGAGGGCTGGAGGTCGAGAGAGGCAGACACAGAGAGAGAGAGAGAGAGAAAGCAGAGGTTATGTGTTGCACTTTACTCTTTACAGAAGCTTTTCTGATGACGTCACACTCGTTGTTCTGTCCTGTAAACTCTTCACGCTGCAGATAACATGTCAGACTGTTCAATGAATTCTTAAACAGAGCTGATAACTTAACAGTCCTCGTCAACGTGTTGCAGCTGTCGTATATCTGATGCTCCTGTCAGACCTATGTGAGTCCTCAGTCCATCTCTGTGCATAGACGATGACACATCGTACACGTGTGGATCATTTCTGACTTCATCAGTTTGTCTTCAAAACTTTCTGTCAGAGTTGTTCCTGCTGCTGTGTTCACTCTGACTTGCAGCAGTGAGCATCAAAGACGCTTTAAGATCTGCGAGATCTCTTGAGGTCTGCGGTGGAGCAATAACAACGGTGGGGAACTCTGCTGCTGTCGGAGAGTTTAGTTTGGATTTGTTCGGTTCTTTTCCTCAGGCTATTTGACCTTCCTCCGCCGGTTTCTGTAGCCAATCAGTCGCCCTGCTCGGTTCTGCTGGTATCTGTGGAATATACAACCTGGTTAATGTTTTAAAACACGACGACTGGTATTAGAGATGATTTCACCGTCTTGTGTTCACTCCAATTTCATGCCTTTATTCTGAAATGTCAGTGGACTTTCAGTGATTCATGCAGTACTAGAACACACTGATGCACACACACACACACGCACACACACGCACACGCACACACACGCACACGCACACGCACACACACGCACACGCACACACACGCATGCACTATGAGGGGTGGATCCATTCTAAATTCATGCGCACCAGTCACTCAAACGCGTACCCAGCGCCTGCAAAGACCTCTGAGATCTGACCAACGTCTGACACTACACCTACAGTTTCCATAGACTTATAACGGTTACACGGGCACAATGCACAAGTCGCGTCCACGTGTGTGTATGATGTGCGTTAACACGTTCGCTGACGCCACACCTAACGCCACACTTTAAAGTGTATGCACACACACGCCACACCTGGATGACACCTAACAAAAAAATATATGTTAGTCACACGTAGAAGCAGGTGTGGCGTGAGTGAAGCTACAGTGGTCAGGCGCGCTTCACTATCGAGCACCGTCTACGTGACATGTAACACTTAGAACAAATTGCCAGGCGCTTAAATTAAAGGGATTTTTTTATTGTAAGCCTAATTAAAGTCAACGCAGCGTGTTTAATGACTCACCCAGATACAAACAATCATTGAAACAATGCGTTTAAATTAGGCCTAAAAACATCCCTTTAATTTACCCCTTTATAAATCCTAAACAAACTAAAAGTCACAAACAAACTAAATATACATTATGAGACACGAAAGTTCAGTTTAAATGATCTTTAGTCTCTTTTTAATCTAAAACAAATAATCCAACGCGGCCGTTCGCTCCTCCAAAATAAACTCAGTTCGTCCCAAAAAAGTAACCGAAGAAATCCAACAAGAAGTCCCTCGTCGCTGCTATACCAGAAAGAAAGAGAAAAAGATCTCATGGGGAATTATGAGGATGAATATCCCGGTCAGTCGGACCTTCTTTGTTTCAGTCTGACCATGCGTCGCCGGAGAGGAGACGTGGAAGGGAATCTGTAGTCTTTCTGTGAGACACTGTCACAGCCGCGCAGCGCTCTTATCTTGTTTTACATTACTTACACCACACACACGATGACAAGAACTGCAGCTGCACAAACTTTTAGATCATTTTTCCCTCGGCACTCTGATTCCGCTGCGCCACATCCTGCATAACCTCGGCCATATTCATCATCATACCGATTGAAACCCATTTATACCATTTTTAATAAATAAGAAACGGTGAATATCCTGTTCTTTCTCTGGATAAGTCTTAGAAGAGCGCAGAGAGAGAGAGAGAGAGAGAGAGAGAGAGGGGTTAGCTAGAAAAACTCTCAGGTGTAGCAGCACATGTGGTGACATACTGCTTCACACTCGCTCTGCACAGCTTACTGAGCTGCACGCGCGTACACGCCTAAGCGCCTGGCAATTTTTTCTAAGTGTTACATGTCACGTAGACGGTGCTCGATAGTGAAGCGCGCCTGACCACTGCAGCTTCACTCACGCCACACCTGCCACTACACCTAACTACTTTAACTAGGTAAGTTTAGTGCAAGTTAGGCAGGCAGGTACACGTGTGAGTGAGTGGTGCGCATGAATTTAGAATGGATTCCCCTGCATGTTTCATGATGTAATTTTAAATGACGGTAAATCTGTTCATGTTAAAAGTGTATTTGCATTAAAAGTAACACAAAGTAAAAGCTTTAATCAGTGTTCCTTTGATGGGAAACCTCGAGTCGTCTCTCTCTGCTGTCGATGTGTAGAACAGATTTTCACGCCTTCATTTCATCTTCAGTTTAAAGAAGCACTGAATCAGCCTCAGTTGAGCTGCGAGGCTTTGAAAAGAAGAGAACACATTATCCCACTTTCAGGTTCTGTCATTGGCTTCAGACTGCTCCCAGAATATAGTTCAAGATCACAGATATAAGACCTCGAATGGAGTGTAACTGAGATCTATTTCAGAGCTCATGGGCTCATGGGATTCCTGTATAGGTATACAGAAATCTGCCCTCTGAGTCTGCCTTCTCACTGTAAACAACAGGACATGGAGCGAGAAAGCCCGAGCCACCAAAGCCCTTCCAGAGAGGGGCGTGGTCAGACACAGCTCATTTACATTTAAAGCTACAGACACAGAAACAGCCTGTTCTGAGCAGGGCTGAAATAGAGGGGTTTATAGGCATGATCAAATACAGGATCAGAGTGGATTTAGAACAAGACACTTCACACACATGTTTAGAGGAGCTCTGAGACTTATTTACTCTGAAGACGAGGAGGATATGGGACCTTTAAGAAAGAAGAGAAAAATTCTGTTCTTTTTCAAACATTACACTTTAAAAAAACACACAAGTGATGGGTCAATGTGTAATTCAGCAGTTCAGTGATAAAACCTTTGCATGGCTGTAAAAACATCAGCGAAAATTGAGATATTCTGAGGACTATAGAAATAGAAGTACAGTGAGAGAGAGAGAGAGAGAGAGAGAGAGAGTGAGAGAGAGAGAGTGAGAGAGAGAGTGAGTAAGAGAGAGAGAGAAACTATTTTCAGTCTGCAGACCTACAAACACACCAAACAGCCTTTTCTTTTAAAATAGCAAATCTCTTGAACTAAAGAGCCTGCTATGTTCAACGACAGCTAATAATATCTCTGCTAGAAGACAGACTGAGTGTCTGAAGGAGAAAGTGAAGGTTTACATCCAGTGCTGTGCTTAGTCACCGTCTGTCTGTGGATCTTTTTGTTCGTACCTGGTTGAAGGTAGATGTTGTTATGTCAGATTTTAACAGTGGGCAAAAAAATGTGTCTTTAGAACAACAACCAAATAAATCACGCCTGATTTTATGCATTGAATACATATTTCATCTGGTCCATGGATTGCACTCTTTATGCTGATGACATCCTCTTTTACACAAACAGCTACATTGCAAACGATGGCTTCAAAAGTCGGGCTTAGAAAGATTTGTTCTCTTAAAGCAACAGTCTGTAACTGCCCGTCCTTCAAAATGTAGTTTCAAAGTCGGAGGTACGTCATGTCATGACAAATGTATAGCTTCAGTTAGCTGCACTAACCGTAGACATTAAGGGGATATACAGTGGTCTGAAACATTTCCCATTAACGCGTGTTTGTTTTCAGCTCTTTTAAGTTTATTTGCATTCGGAGGAGTTGTTACTTATGTTATGTTAAATATGGCTCTTAAAACCCCCGGATGTCTTAAATGATCATCTCACAAATCGTTTGTAAATGTCAGCTCAGGAGGTATCAAGAAAACATGATGAGTGGAGCATACTGAATCACCTGATAGAGGAACATCTGTTTGAGATTTGAATCTTTTCCCCGGACAAATCTTCTAATCCGGAGTCATCAGTCTTCCTCGGGTTTCTGATAATCCCACCTACACCCACTTTAGCCTGGTGTCCTGGTTACATCAGAGACTGCGTATGAACTCAATGAAGCATTTAAAAGGTTAATTCAAATTAGCTTGTGCAAAGATGAAGCTCCAGTTTCTGACTTTATAAACATGTTTTTTTCTGCACATGTGGATGTTGTGTTCATGCACAGTCAAGTGGAGCTACAGTTACAGCTTCATTAGGACATCTACTGTCCTCGTCCCAGGATACATGCACTCCGCTACAGTAGGTGGCGATGTGTCGACTTTCAGCTGGTTGCTGTTGGACCCTCTTCCTCTTTCCTGTTGACTACGACACAAACCGAACACTCGACAAAAAGGTTAGCAGCTCCACTCTTCTGATACACGTTCATATGATTCTGCAGGTCAGGGTCCTCGCAGTATTAGGAGCAGCACTTTCAGCTCCGGTCTTTGACCTGCTGCACTGAAACATTAATAAAGCAGTGACAGGCGGGCTGTGCAGAGCCACACAGCTTGAATATTTAATCATCAGGCCTCTGCTTCCGAGGCACTTTGTCTCCGAATAAAACACACTTAACAGCTTTGAAAGGAAAATAATGGAGAGTTTGTCACTTTAATGATCGGGTGTGAACTGATGGACTTCACTTGGAGCATCTCGGTTACTTCGGTTGCTAAGAAGGAGGACAGAAAGAGACGTGTCGCTGATGACAACATGATGATGCCGGGATGCAGCAGCGTGTCCTGATCCTCCAGATGATGCTGCAGGATCCTGTCATGTTGGACTCCTGCTGGCAGCTGCCCTTCCTCCTCCTCTTCCTCTTCGTCTGTATCCTTACTGTCAGCTATCACAGAAAGAAAACAAACAGGATCCAGCCCTCTGTCCTCAGTAAGGAACAGAGAGTGGCCATCTGTCTGCAGGGAAAACAGCATGCTGGCACCCCATGTGGCGCCCTGGCACCGAGCTCAGCCTCGCGGTCTGATGACAGCTTCTCGTCTATGAGGACGAAGACCAAAATACTTATTTTTCCATTACATGGAGACACTTCAGGGCCAGCATTAGAGCCTTTAATTGAGGTTGACAGTTAGAGGAAACATTTCAATCTAACATGCAATAAATGACACAAAACCTCCCTCCATTAAACGATGAAACTCCTCCTCCTCCTCCTCCTCCTCCTCCTCCTCCTCCTCCTCCTCTTCCTCTTCCTCTTCCTCCTCCTCCTCCTCCTCCTCCTCCTCCTCCTCCTCCTCCTCCTCCTCTTCCTCTTCCTCTTCCTCCTCCTCCTCCTCTTCCTCCTCCTCCTCCTCCAGCCACTCCTCCCATGTATCTGTGTCTGCAGACGTGATATCCCAGCAGGTTTCTCAGGTTTGTCTGACTCGTTTTTTCTGCTCCATCTAAAAACATCTCGACACACATTTTGCTTTCCTGGTCACCGACTCTCTCTCTCTGCTCTAATCTACTGTCAGCCGCCCCACCGGGGGAATGAGCAGGGTCTTTCCCTCGCTCGGCTCGGATGAATTATTTCTTCAACACTAACAGATCTGGAGCTGAAGCACAGAACGCCCCCTTGACAGAGATGCTAATGGTTGATTTGAGCTGTCATGAAGTGGGAGTAGCACGTTTGTCCTGGTAGTGAGAGTTGTTTCACTGACGCAGACGATGCATTCACATGTCTTCGTAACAATGTGACTGACAGCATCTGGCCCTGAGTCTGTCTTTATTGGCATGTTGGGCTTGCGTATGGCAGCTCTGAGGTGTGAATGGATGTGTTGATCATGACAGACAGTCTGGACACATGATTTTATAGCTTCAGTTTACAGCTGGAGTTGTAACATCCATGTGAGAGAGCTGCACACACACAGCAGCGTGGCAGAGATGGAAGCCTGATTTGTACTTCTGTGTCAAACCTCTGTGTAGCCTTGTACCCACAAAGAAGCCTACACTTGTAGCCTGGCTTGCACCTCCTCCAAAATGTAAAAACACGGCGAAACAATGCAACAGCGAGCCCTGTGATTGGACCACTGGGTTCATGCATTAACAACATTTCCAGCATCGCCGCCGTTTTCTAAATTCTGCAGAAGGAAGTACACTACCAGTCAGTACCATCAACATGCTACTCAATATTTATCAACTCCAACATAATGCGCTCAGTTTCAGTCGCCATGGTTTCTTGTAAACAAACAAGCAGAGAATTCGGAGGAACTAGAAACTGGTGATGTAACTACCATAGAAATCACACTGCCAACTAGTGTTCGTAGGAGAGTTTTGCAGAGCTACGCAGTCGTACCAAAGCACATGTATGTAGTGTTAACGAAGGGGTAGCTCAGAGACTGTAAATATGAATGAAGCCTGAGTGACGTCACCCGTCTGTTCCTGCAGGTGGCGCTGGAGTCCCAATGCTGTCTCAGCCTAACTTTCAGTCAGAACAACAGAGGTTGCTGCTAGATGTAGATGATGTAGGTTTATTGCCCAATCTGAAAGTCAAACTTTAACATTCTCCTGTGGATGTTCTTTACTGAACTGAGTGACGATGAAACCTTTCAGTATGATTTAAATTCTTCTACGTGTCCTTACAGTAGTGAGGACATATCTGAGATGAAGCAGGTTTATACACACTCACAGGACGGAGACAGATTGAAGACTGATGTGATCATAGAGCGGTCCGTCCCACTCAGAACGCCGTTCTCTTTCCAAACCATCCGCCCACGTTTTCTCTGACACTCCGAGCTGCTCCTTTCATGGCTTCCTTCAGCAGAGAGCCCGCGCTGATGCTTCATGTCTCATTCTTCCTCTTGGCTGTTGGACAAAAGAGAGTCCGGATGAAACCAGAGTCACGGTGATGATGACTGTGTGGTTCTCAGTGTAGCAGAGTCATCCCTCTGTTTTTATACCTGGAGTTTATTTCAACCTCCATCACCATCGTCTCAGTGAGAGTGAAGCTCCACGGTTCAGTTTACTATCCGCTACTTGAATCACGTCATATAGCGGTCCACTTCCTCGTTTGACCACGGTTGCATTCTCGTGAACACATGAATCGTGCCTCTTCAAGAGGACTCAGGCACGGTAGTTGAGTACGATACATTTGTGTTCACACCAATGAAATTAACCTGACTTTGGGGTCAAGCGTACACTGATCCGGGCCCGGGTCCCTAGTGTGAAACCACCCTTAGTATCTCCTGTATATCAGTCTCTCCTCCAAATCAGTCAATGCAAGTTTTGTTTTCCAACATTAGCGTACACGTCGAGCTTTGTCTGGATCTCTGTCCTTCATGATTGTGCAGCAGGAATAATAATTAGCAGAGGCAGGATATGAGCGTCATGAGTCCAACAAATGTCCGACTGTAGAAAGCTGCAGAGTTCAGACTGCTCAGGACATTAACGTTCACTTCGTATTCAAAATTAAATCTTCTTGAATCCCTTTGAGTTAGTTTGTTTTCTGCGTTTGGTTTCTGTTCTCCTGTAAACTTGAGTTTATTCACCCGACTAATCGTTGTTGTCTCTCTCTTCTCTTCCATGTCGTGGCTCGTCCTCCTCCTGTGATGCTGCCGTGTGATCTGAACAGGTAAGACGTTTTATTCTTTCCTACATAAACACACTGAAAGGTCCACAGTGGCGTTTCACATGACCGGCTGACCTCTGGGAACATGTCTGGGTGGAGCTGAGCTGAACGTTATCGCTCTCACAGCTTGAAGATGAAATCTGACTTTCTTTGAAGTCGGCTGAAGTCCCGTGGAGAGTAGAGGGTGTGGGCGGTTTGGGATGTTTGTGCAGAAAGATTTCTTGATTTTAAGCTGCTGCACGATGAAGTGATGAGACTCTGATGAGTTCTCACTGCAGATGGCGAACATCAATATGGCCGCCACTCCGACTCACCCTTCAGCTGTTTGTGACGTTTGTATTTTATGTTGAAGCTTATTATGAACCAATCAGGGATGAGACAGGTCGACGTGCTGCAGCCTCAGAATGGTCAAAATGTTTTTAAAAATTCTGAATGTCTTGAGTGATATCGGGATCGACAGCTGTGATTGGTGGATTGGGGCTGATTGAGTTTCCTCTTTCAGGGTTTCATTGCTGGAGATTGATGAAGCAACATTTTGATAAAAAACTGTTGATATTCTTATCTTCCTGTTACGTCACTGGCTAGCTGGGGTTAGCGTTCAGCCTCAGGCTAACAGGCTTACCACAGATTACACGAGAAAGTTAAACGACAGGCAAGGGGCTGGATGGCTTCAGACGATCCGTGAGGAAGAAGACAGAAAGAAGAGGTTACGTATGATGAGATTAACAAGAGAGGAGCAGGTGCACGTGGATCAGAGGACTGATACCTGCAGGTTCGTGGGTCGATCAACAGGAGGATTTGTGCAGTCGACAGCAGGCTGAGGAAGATATGAACCTTCCGCTGCAACAGGATCTTGAAATCATTGGCATCTATTCCTCTGGAAGCCTTCAATATGTATTCAAAACTTCAAGGCTGTCAAACATTTTTTTATCAGGATACTTTATTCTTCTTCTCTCCTGAGAAAGGCGTAGTTTTAACGGGTTCTTTAAGAGCGTGTTTGTGCTTTAACGTGTTCGCAGATGTTCAGTTGGATTTCATGCTGTGGGATTTGCTTGATGTGATTGAAGAGTGTCTGACAGAACCGGCTCCCTAAACGAGTTAATTGTTTAAAACTCTTTTTTTATTTACCTTGTTAAAGACTTTGGGTCAGCTAAATTACTGCAAAGGAGATCAACGGATGACCGGGACAGCCGGGAATGTGTGTCAGCGGGATGTTGTAGGAAACGTTTTAAAGCCGACCTCATGGTTTTCCTCTGAATCTTCTCCCAGTTCCACGTCTCAGCTCTTCTTCTCTCTCCTCGTTCTGGATCTGTAAATAAGTTCTGCACAGAATCTGTCAGTATTTTAAAAGAGACGAATATTCAGCAGCAGGACCCCTTCAATGGATTCTTCTCCTCGTGGTTACATAATCTTTGTAAAAACTGTATTTTTAGCTCCCTCTGACGCCCCCGCTGTGTTCCTTCTTCCTCTTCCTCTTCCTCTCCTCGTGAAAGATGACTTTCATGTCAGGCTGAATATTGAAACAAGCTCCCCCTCCCCCTCCCCTGTCCGTCCTCTCTGCCAGTAACGTGTCAGCCGCACGGCAATGCATCTATTTCCAGTTTGGCTCGTCCTGAATGAGACGATGATTCGTTCCATCTGTGTGATTGGAGCTGTTTGAGCAACAACCTGGCAAAGCTGGATGGTTGTGTTAACGGCCAATAAAAATCTTTTATCTGCTGGTACTAGAGCCTTACGTTTCATTGTGAAGTCGGTTGGTCCAATCAGAAGTTCTGCCTCAGAGAATCGTCTTTAGTGCGATGTGTTATCAGGGATTTATGGGACATGCTGTAGAAACTTCTCTTCTTCTCCAAAGGAACATAAAAATGCTGTTTTCAAGCTAACAGCAAAGCTCAGGTGCGACCAGCTCAGCTGATCAGATTCACGTTTTATATGAACTCGACTTTTTTATGGGTGTCGTTTTTCTCGCAGTGGCGGTGAAGCCTCCAGACAATAACAGCTTGCAGGATGTGAGTACAGCAGCAGCATTGGAGATGAGATATCAGAAATCTCTAACTCTTGCCTGATTAGCATAGCTAGCCTGCTAGAGAAACACACAGCTAGCATCTGGGCTAGAGGAACACACAGCTAGCATCTGGGCTAGAGGAACACAGAGCTAGCATCTGGGCTAGAGAAACACGGAGCTAGCATCTCGTCCGATATTTGAAAAGCTTTTGCAGCCGTTGAATCGAGACAAGATTCAATATTGCAACAACTCTCTGATTGTTTCTTTCTTTTTTTAGTCCCAAACACACCGAGGAATAATCCAGTCTGGACGTCATGCATCCAAATAATGTTCCATGTTAGCTGAATGCAGCTCAACATGCAACTTAGAGCATGTGCAGAAAGCCGTGTCAACATGGCCTTAATTTGAGTCAGGATCTTACTGTTACCTGTAGCTCTCAGTGCCTTGATCACACCTTGTGTACTCTGTGTTTGGAACTGAAATAATCCATCAGTGTTTACCTGAACCTGAAAGCCAATGAAATAACAGGGACCATCCCAACAAATGAGCAGGAAGACAAAACTTCATGAAGACTTCGGTGCTCAAATAGCCTTCATTCAGATTCCGAACTCCAGACATCTGCAGCTGAATCAGAGTGGCATCATGTCCCCCAGGCTGCAGATTCACAGAAATATTTCCATAAAACAAAAAATCTGACACAACAACGTGTTGATCTGAAGTGTTCAAGGATAAGTAACATCTAAAAGGGCTAATTACATCCTGTTGACGCTACAGGAGCTAATTTAGGTTGAACTGCTGAGTTTGTTCAGCGTGTAATTTAGCCTCCTGCAGATACGATACGATACGATGGAGGCGGGCAAGTCGCCACAGACGCTTCCTGTGGAGGAGACACATACGTGACTTCAAAATAAAAGTCCTTTATGTAAAGCAGCATCAGGACAAACACAGACTCACACCTGGAGGCGGCGCCGCACTACCTCCAGCTGAGATCAGTAATTGGAGAGGGGGCGAAGCAGGTGGCCCTGCTGCTGCTCAAGTGTGTGTGTGTGTGTGTGTGTGTGTGTGTGTGTGTGTGTGTGTGTGTGTGTGTGTGTGGCAGCCTCTCCAGTGGGCAGAATGTCAGAGTGATGTCGTTCTCAGGACGTTAATTACAGCTCTTCTTCTTCGTCTGCATCACTTCAGGACAACAAACCGGGCTGATGGCGGTTTACAGCAGCTCGCTCTCTGAGGCGGAGGAAGCCTTCATTGTTACGCTGAAAACCTTCCAGACTTCCTATCAAACGTGTGAACAACAGTAAACAGAAGAAAGACACGTTGAAGCTAGAAACGTGAACGTTTGAACGACCACCCGACACTCGGTCAGCAAACTGAAACTTTTAGACCAAAAATCAAATCAACAAGTTCAAGGGGGGGGGGGGGGGGGGGGGGGGGGGGGGGGGGGCAGATTCCAAACTACGAGACGAAAATACAAGCTGCTTTTTTATGATATCGCCAACATGAGCTCCAAACTATTTGGAATGCTTCCTAAATGTTTGCACACACTTTTTTATGACCATAAAAATAATGATAATAATATCAGGTCTGAAAAACTCCCACATACAGAATGAGAGAGAATCATTCCATGTCTGCGCTTCATATGTAGCTACTGTAACACGCACACACACGTACACACGCGCACACACACACACGTACACACACGCACACACGCGCACACACACACGCACACACACGTACACACACACACACGCACACACACACACGCACACACACACACGCACACACACACACGCACACACACACACGTACACACACGCACACACGCGCACACACACACACGCACACACACACACGCACACACACGCACACACACGTACACACGCACACACACACACGCGTACACACACGCACACACGCGCACACACACACACGCACACACACGAACACACGCGCACACACACGCACTCACATACACACACACTATAGCGCGTGGAATGGTTCAGCTGCATGCACGCTACACGCACGTGTGATTATTTCAATAAAGTCACACACGTACACACGCACGTGTGTTGTGTAAGTACTACACGCAGCGTGACTTACAGACGCACGTTCGTGCGTGTGTTTAATTTTATGTTTCAGTCACTTCAGGCGGTGTTATCTATGAGATCAGACAGATTTCATTTCAAAGTTCAGCAGGGCTGTTAGCACAGAGGTAAAGTGTAGAGTTATCATTTGGCAGAGCTTTTGTTATAGAGATATTGTTTTCTTATCCCAAAACAATATCCCTCACAGGCGGCCCGATCATACAGAGGTCCGCTGGTCAAGCCGCAGAGCAGCGCTAAAATGCTTCCTTGAATGACGCACAGAGATGGCACAGATTAAAAGTCAGTGACAGCGTTAGATTCTGATAGTATGGACCGGTAGAAGAACGGACTACCAGGCTCATATTAAAGGGAGCTGATCAGACTGCAGTGAGCAACGCTGAAGGAAAAGTTCACGTCTGTTGGTTTGGAAACATTTGATCATGTTTTAATGTTGGCACTAAAATACCTGAAGATGACATCGTTAGCATCAGAGACACTCAGAGTGTTTGAGACAACATGTGAGCAGGTTTTGATCAACATCCTCTGATTCTCAATATTGTGTGTAAATACGTCTCTTTAAGGCTCTCATCGTTTCTGATGCTTTGAGAATCAGAGGATAAATCTGAAATCTGCTGTTAATATTTTCATACTGTCTCCGTTTTTTATTCAAAGCAGAGAGAAGGCTTGTTTTCAATAGTCTTGCCTGGTTTAAGAGTTTGTAGTTTTATTAGTTTAAAACGGTGCACGTTCCGTTTGACTCCGGGGAGGACCGTAGCGAGCTGCCGGGCTTGGCTCCAGGCATACCGGGACTGCGCTCACTGAATCTCCGCTGAGGTCTCTACAGATGGACGCTCCCAGATGAGGGAGGACGGGGAAGTGGATTTATTATCAAACCACATACCGATCAACATCACCGGAGCAGCGTTTCTCTGGGGCTATGCCCCGCTGTCTCAACTTGTCAGGCCCGGGGCAGGGGGCATCAACATCCTGTTGATATAGATAACACCGCCTGAAGTGACTGTAAAATAAAATTAAACACACGCACGAACGTGCGTCTGTAAGTCAGGCTGCGTGTAGTACTTACACAACGCACGTTCGTGTGTACGTGTGTGACTTTAATGAAATAATCATATGTGCGTGCGGCGTGCATGCAGCTGAACCATTCCGCGCGCCATACGCACGCACACGCACACACACACACACACACACACTGTCTGACGCTGCCTCTCATCTCGAAGCCGTCACACTCTCGGTGTGATTAGCGAGCAGCTGTGAGAGGTTTATATTTAGAACGACGCTGATTCATCTACAGAACAACAGGCGCTTAAAACCATCACACACCTCACGTCAGGAACAGTCGAGGCTGCCAGGTGTGCAATGACTACTGGGAAATAAAACCTGTAACTGACACATTGTGACTACAGCGAGCTGAACATCGACCTTTGAACTCTTTTTATGACACCTTTCTGTGGATGTGATGTCATAATTCTCTGTCGCCAAAATGTGAACATTTTTCTAATCACACTCCACGTCATCACTCGGATCAGGAACTCTCCGGGCGAAACATGCGATGGTTGGACTTCAGATCTTTAAGAGTTTTAGACGCTCAGTTTCAGAAACTGTGAAGCAGCTCCCTGTCGTCATAGCCGGAGAACCAAGTGAGCGATCATTTCTCCAGAGAACAAACCTTCACAAAGAGTCTGAGGACGAGTCCACACATAAGCGGGTATTTTTCTTAAACTGAGGTCTTCCTCCATTTTGAAAAATCATCCCGTCCACACACGCTCAGTTCTCAGAAACATCTTCGTCCACATGAAAACACAAAATGACTGTTAAGGCTGTCATGAGCACGCTAAGTCAACAATGATGTCCTTGACATGAGAACATTTTCTCCCCATCCCCACCTAACCGGGTCTCATCCCAAGCCGCTGACGTTGGTGGCGGGGTTTGTGTTCGAAACTTTTAGAGCCTTCATCTCTTAAGCTTCAATCGTGTTGTTGTGTAATTATTAAAGTGAGAACACGAGTGGCGAACAAACTGACTCTGTGAAACGTCTCTAACGAATCAAGAGCAGATTAAAAGACGGAAGTTTGAAACATGGTTATTGCTGTGATTCTGCGTTTCTATAAATAACGGCGTCCTCCGTGGAGGTTTTTGTGACATAATCGTGTTTTCAGCAGTTTGACCAAGAAATCCATTAAAGAGGAGAACCTCTGGGGGATCGGGCGGCCTACATGCTGCTCGCTCCACTTCAAGCTACACAACAACCGCGGCACGTTAAAAACGTTTATTCAAATGTTTGAATTCATCAGAGAGAGAGAGAGGGAGAGGGAGAGAGGGGGCGAGAGATGCGGAGAGAGAGGGAGAGAGAGAAAAAGAGAGAGAGGGAGCGAGGGAGTCCAGCCACATGTTAGCTGACCTACTTCAAATCAAGCATCACTTTATTCTCCGTGTATGTGTGTGTGTGATGTTGGGATTGGTGGGTCACTTTGGCACGTCGACACCCCGTTCTCACATTCACACCGGAAATTAGTTGTAGAGAGAAAAAAGAGAGACGGGGAGCAGAGACGGAGAGAGCAGGAATGTGTGTGTGTGTGTGTGTGTGTGTGTGTGTGTGTGTGTGTGTGTGTGTGTGTGTGTGTGTGTGTGTCAGCGTGTTTGTGTGTGTGAAGTAAAAAGAGGTAGAGAGACTTTTGGTGTGTGTAAGAGAGAGAGAGGAGGCAGGATGAAAGGCTTGGCTGGCCGACAGCCCAACCTTAACCGTTTAAAGTAAAAACTTCCAGGACTATTACTGACCATATTTCAGCACACGCCGAGCTCCTCGTGATTAAAGTAATCCCGTTATTTTGATTTTTAAGAAGGTTCCCGCTTTCTGTCCATTCATCTGCTAGACAATAACGGAGGCCGGTTCTAGTGCTTTCACCTGGTTCTACTGCTTTCACCTGGTTCTAGTGCTTTCACCTGGTTCTAGTGCTTTCACCTGGTTCTAGTGCTTTCTCCTGGTTCTAGTGCTTTCTCCTGGTTCTAGTGCTTTCACCTGGTTCTAGTGCTTTCACCTGGTTCTAGTGCTTTCTCCTGGTTCTAGTGCTTTCACCTGGTTCTAGTGCTTTCTCCTGGTTCTAGTGCTTTCACCTGGTTCTAGTGCTTTCACCTGGTTCTAGTGCTTTCTCCTGGTTCTAGTGCTTTCACCTGGTTCTAGTGCTTTCTCCTGGTTCTAGTGCTTTCACCTGGTTCTAGTGCTTTCACCTGGTTCTAGTGCTTTCTCCTGGTTCTAGTGCTTTCACCTGGTTCTACTGCTTTCACCTGGTTCTAGTGCTTTCACCTGGTTCTAGTGCTTTCTCCTGGTTCTAGTGCTTTCACCTGGTTCTACTGCTTTCACCTGGTTCTAGTGCTTTCTCCTGGTTCTAGTGCTTTCACCTGGTTCTACTGCTTTCACCTGGTTCTAGTGCTTTCACCTGGTTCTAGTGCTTTCACCTGGTTCTAGTGCTTTCACCTGGTTCTAGTGCTTTCTCCTGGTTCTAGTGCTTTCACCTGGTTCTAGTGCTTTCACCTGGTTCTAGTGCTTTCTCCTGGTTCTAGTGCTTTCACCTGGTTCTAGTGCTTTCTCCTGGTTCTAGTGCTTTCACCTGGTTCTACTGCTTTCACCTGGTTCTAGTGCTTTCACCTGGTTCTAGTGCTTTCACCTGGTTCTAGTGCTTTCACCTGGTTCTAGTGCTTTCTCCTGGTTCTAGTGCTTTCACCTGGTTCTAGTGCTTTCACCTGGTTCTAGTGCTTTCACCTGGTTCTAGTGCTTTCACCTGGTTCTAGTGCTTTCACCTGGTTCTAGTGCTTTCACCTGGTTCTAGTGCTTTCTCCTGGTTCTAGTGCTTTCTCCTGGTTCTACTGCTTTCACCTGGTTCTACTGCTTTCACCTGGTTCTAGTGCTTTCTCCTGGTTCTAGTGCTTTCTCCTGGTTCTAGTGCTTTCACCTGGTTCTAGTGCTTTCACCTGGTTCTAGTGCTTTCACCTGGTTCTAGTGCTTTCACCTGGTTCTATTGCTTTCACCTGGTTCTAGTGCTTTCTCCTGGTTCTAGTGCTTTCACCTGGTTCTAGTGCTTTCACCTGGTTCTAGTGCTTTCTCCTGGTTCTAGTGCTTTCACCTGGTTCTAGTGCTTTCACCTGGTTCTAGTGCTTTCACCTGGTTCTAGTGCTTTCTCCTGGTTCTAGTGCTTTCACCTGGTTCTAGTGCTTTCTCCTGGTTCTAGTGCTTTCACCTGGTTCTAGTGCTTTCACCTGGTTCTAGTGCTTTCTCCTGGTTCTAGTGCTTTCACCTGGTTCTACTGCTTTCACCTGGTTCTAGTGCTTTCTCCTGGTTCTAGTGCTTTCACCTGGTTCTAGTGCTTTCTCCTGGTTCTAGTGCTTTCTCCTGGTTCTAGTGCTTTCTCCTGGTTCTAGTGCTTTCACCTGGTTCTAGTGCTTTCACCTGGTTCTAGTGCTTTCACCTGGTTCTAGTGCTTTCACCTGGTTCTAGTGCTTTCACCTGGTTCTAGTGCTTTCACCTGATTCTAGTGCTTTCACCTGGTTCTAGTGCTTTCTCCTGGTTCTAGTGCTTTCACCTGGTTCTAGTGCTTTCTCCTGGTTCTAGTGCTTTCACCTGGTTCTAGTGCTTTCACCTGGTTCTAGTGCTTTCTCCTGGTTCTAGTGCTTTCACCTGGTTCTAGTGCTTTCACCTGGTTCTAGTGCTTTCACCTGGTTCTAGTGCTTTCACCTGGTTCTAGTGCTTTCTCCTGGTTCTAGTGCTTTCTCCTGGTTCTAGTGCTTTCACCTGGTTCTAGTGCTTTCACCTGGTTCTAGTGCTTTCTCCTGGTTCTAGTGCTTTCACCTGGTTCTAGTGCTTTCTCCTGGTTCTAGTGCTTTCTCCTGGTTCTAGTGCTGGTTGTCGGGTTGATCTGAACTGGTCATTAGATATATTAGATGTGTGACGTCGTTGGAACGCAGAGGGAGGAGGTCTGAAAGATGTTTATTGAGCAGGAAGCTCGGCAGGAATGTGAGGAATGATGTTCCTGTTGCTTTTAGGGTCAGTCTGCTGTGAGAACACCTGATGGTATCCTGACTCTGTTTCATTTCCTGCCTTCCTGTTACAAACTGAACGCAGCTCACACTGGAGCTGCTGGACCCCTGAAGGACTTTACACCTCGAGTTCTCACCTCATGATTAAGAGAGAAAATGTTCAAACACGATGTAAAAGTCGAGCGTCAGACTCCAGAGAAGAAGCGTTCGTCTCATAAACATGTCTGAACTCTGGACTATCTCTGCAGACCATCAGGTCCCAGTTAAACGTCCCCCCCGCCCATCCAAACAAACTCTGTTTACACTCGTCCCCCCGCTCTCATGGCAACTGCCCAACATTGTGCTGCTGGACACTGTGTCGACAGTGCTGCGCTCTGATTGGCGCAGAGGAGACGTTGGCTCCACAGCCACAGGAAGTCTATTGTGAGTGGTGGAGCACACAAAGCGAGGCTGTGAAAGCTGCAGAGAGGAAGGACCTGCTGCAGCGCCAAGAAGCATCAGAAAACAAAACGTATGCCGTCTGTGTGCTACAGAACAGGAGAGAGGGGATTAAAGTTTTATATCTGTTCGGGTTTTCAGGAGTTTAGATCCAAAGTTTTTTCTGCAGTTTTTTCTGCAGTTGTTGTGAAATCGATGTTAAATGTCACCGGGCACTGACATCAGCAGAAACGTTTTTTCGTCTTTCATGTGTGAGCATCAACAGAAAAGTTTAAAGATATAAGAATCAGTGTTGGCCTGAAAGACAAGAGTCTAATCAAGAGTTTTTCAAAGTGTGTGTAATATTTGCGCGTGTAGGTCGGGGTCCAAGGCGAGTTTGTGTCCAGGTCTTGTGGTCATGATAATCTGTCAATGCGGTAACTTCTTCTCTGCGTCTGCCCTGCTTACCAGTGGAGTACCTCAAGGCTCCATTTTTGGACCTGTATTATTTTCCTTATAGGCTCTTCAGTGTTTGTAAAAATTGTGACTTTTTTTGGTGGGCGGTGCAAAAGAATCCTCCAGACATGTTAGCCAACCTGTTTTTGGCTTGCTTTCGTCTTTCGCAGAATAAGATAAGTGTTTCTGAATATATGAAGTCACTTCCTCTCCGGGAGCGAGAGTGTTAGTGAAAAACTCGACGGTCCGTCCCTGCTGAACCTCCAGGAGAGTCTTTAGCAGAGAGGGTGACGACGTCTGGAATAATGGAGCGCTATCGTCTCTGCTCCCTCGGGCGCTTTCACATGTTTCAGCGTTGAACGGTGGCAGAGAGTCGACTTTGGATGGATTCATACTGAATGCTCAATGACGCCCTGACACAATGCAGCGCCTCAGTCACACACTCGGAGAAACAGGGAGCTTTTTGTGTGTGTGTGTGTGTATGTGTATGTGTGTGTGGATGTGTAAGCGTGTCACTGCTGTGTCTCTTGCTGAGTCAGTGTTCAGTCACACACAGTCCTTACCTCCCCTCGTTCTCGTCCCTGGAGAGCTGATTAGGGCGAGTGCAGGGACCCGGGATGGCTCTTTTGGAGTGTGTGTGTTTGTGTGTGTGTGTTTGTGTGTGTGTGTGTGTGTGTGTGTGTGTGTTTGTGTGTGTGTGTTTGTGTGTGTGTGTGTGTGTGTGTGTGTGTGTGTGTGTGTGTGTGTGTGTGTGTGTTGTTTGTGTGTGTGTGTGTGTGTGTGTGTGTGTGTGTGTGTGTGTGTGTGTGTGTGTGTGTTTGTGTGTGTGTGTTTGTGTGTGTGTGTTTGTGTGTGTGTTTGTGTGTGTGTGTTTGTGTGTGTGTGTTTGTGTGTGTGTTTGTGTGTGTGTGTGTGTGTTTGTGTGTGTGTGTTTGTGTGTGTGTGTGTGTGTGTGTGTGTGTGTGTGTGTGTGTGTGTGTGTGTGTGTGTGTGTGTGTGTGTGTGTTGTGTGTGTGTGTGTGTGTGTGTGTGTGTGTGTGTTTGTGTGTGTGTGTGTGTGTTTGTGTGTGTGTGTGTGTGTGTGTGTGTGTGTGTGTGTGTGTTTTGTGTGTGTGTGTGTGTGTTTGTGTGTGTGTGTGTGTGTGTGTGTGTGTGTGTGTGTGTGTGTTTGTGTGTGTGTGTGTGTGTTTGTGTGTGTGTGTTTGTGTGTGTGTGTGTGTGTGTGTGTGTGTGTGTGTTCGTTTGGGATGAGTCCTGAGGACCATCCTGCTGACTAAGTCCCTGTGACAGACTTTGGGCCACAGCTCGGGCTGTTTTGACTGTCCTGACAGTGGAGAGCTCGATGACTTCTGTCTGGAGTAGAAGTGAAACATTGTCAACCTCTTTAGGTAGATTCATGGAGTTGATTTCCTGTGAACACACACTAGGACTGTATAAATGTCGTGGTGGAAGATAAACTCAAACTGTACATTTTGTCTTCTCTGCTCCCTTTATAAACATTGGTTTATAAAGGATGTTCACACATGCACCTCACAGCGGGAGACTATCCCTGTCAGACAAGAGGGGGGGCGGGGGGTCCCCTGAGGTAAGACGTGATTTTAAAAGAACGACGTGGAAGTAGCATACGAAGCAGCAGAGTCCTCTATACGACGCTATAATGAGAATATGTGTCTTTCTATCAATGCTACGTGTAGTTGAACAGAATCTCAATCTGAACTAAAGAGTGGAGAAGAACATACTGGAGAACAGGAAACAGAATGCAGCAGGTTCATTAGAGCACGGAGATCGTAGAGGTGGCGTGCAGACAGTTTATGGTCGTGCAGCGATCACAGGGAATAAACGTCACCACCCCCTCCCACTCGCTCGAGGTGAATTCTCCTGATTATATCCTGCTGCGTTCTCACATCAGCTCACTCTAACTTTCTGCAGAATAAATACGAGGAGGCTGGAGGAGAAACTCGGGTGAAGAGAGAAACATTCAGCACATGCAGCTCACCACGAAAATATCAGGAGTCTTCTGCAAGTGTGAAAGCAGCTATAAAAGGTCTCCTGGAATCATCTAGATATTTTCAGGAGTGCATGTGGGAAAACGGCTTTAGGATCAAATCATCAGAAACCCAAAATGTTTTCAGCCTGGAGTCCAAAGGGGAAATGAGACCTGATGTTTGAGGAAGAGTAAAGCGACACTTCTCCTTTTTAATGTGTTCTTGTTTCAGTTCAGCCTGTGAACACTTTCTCCTGAGAAGTTTTTATCCACAGTTTTGACTTCTGTCTTCTGTTTGCTGACAGAATGACCCGACATTTAGTGTTCTTAGTCTGTATATTTCCTCGGCTGTTGCTCAGTGAAAAGCTCATCAGGAACTATGTGTATAAATCACAAACTACATCTTATTCACCATGTGTTCATGTGCTGCCTTCGTGGCCTGTAGTGCTGCTGTGTCAGTCCTCTCAGTGTCTGAAACCATTCAGGATTCTTGAACATAATGTGAAGTCAGCCTTTCCTGCAGAGACCTCGCTGCCAAACACGGAGACAGACAATTAGACGAGCACTCAGCCTGATAATATGCTCGCAGAGTTCTTGACTATTGATGGAAAATGTTCCCACAATGATTGTGCAGCTTCAGCAGCTTCGGGTTTGGCGAGATAACTTCTCTTTCCATGTGGTAGAAACATTATGACCCCTGAGCGTGAAGCATGGCGGAGGCAGGGACGAGGAGGCGTCTGTAAGCGAGGCTTTGATCGAGGACGTGAGAGATCGCTCAGGCTCTTATTTCATTGCTGCAGCTTAGCTCCGACATCTTGGACTGTGCTGGTGTCTGTAAAGTGTTGGCTCAGTGTTTGGCTCAGTCTTCACTTCCTGGTTGTTCATCAGGAGAAAAATGAGCTCGATTATTTTGCTTTCAGGATCAGATGATAGTTTAGCTTTGTGTCCGGTTTTCTAAACTGGATTGAATTAATCTAATACATACAGACTTTAACGGATTACCAGTTCTCTAACTGGGACTTCATTCTACAACCTGTCCACAGGGGGGCACCAAAATCCACACTAACGGAA
This sequence comes from Tautogolabrus adspersus, assembly GCA_020745685.1. Classification (NCBI taxonomy): domain Eukaryota; kingdom Metazoa; phylum Chordata; class Actinopteri; order Labriformes; family Labridae; genus Tautogolabrus; species Tautogolabrus adspersus. The sequence continues at coordinate 30,628,293 of CM036546.1, read as the reverse complement.
AGATCCTTGCAGCTGCTTTAGAGACTGCGCCCACAGCCTCCATTTCAGACTCTTTCACCAGCGCTCATTGTTGCTAGGTTACCAAAGTTAAAGGTCTCATATTCTGCTTTTTCTGGTTGTATATGCTCTTTAGTGTGTTCTCCAGGTGTCTTGTGCATGTTTAGGAACATCTATGTGCAAAAATTCAAAGTCCGCGGAAACGCGGCTTCTCCTACGTCCTCCTGTTAGCAGTAGCAGTAGCTGCATGTAACGCTGCACAGTAGCTGTATTCCCAATATGGTAAAAGGGGCGTAACATTTCCGAGAATTGTCTGAACGACTAACCAATTACAACAGAGCAGATCGGCCAACCAATCAGGTCAGACTTGGCACACGTGGGGACCCTGATGTGGGCACTTCTGAGCGTTACAAACACAGGCAGATGAGACGGGCTGCATCGATCGGCAGTACATGAAAACAGACACTTTTTTCAAACATTAGCGATTGTGAACGTACTTTAGTAGGCACATACATTAGATATATGAACCCCAAAAAAGAGCATAATATGGGATCTTTAACCCCCTGCTTCCCTCAGTAAAGTCTGTTAGGTGTGTTTTAGCTCCGTGTGTTTAATACTTACTTTAATTCAAAGACACCAAGAAAACATGAAGACGATGTAAAGGAGTCGTGTCCTGACAGCAGCAGCAGCTCGACACCTGAAACTGTTTCCTCCAAAAGACTTGAATTGCCCCCCGGGGATAAATAAAGTTTTTTGAATTGAATTGAATTGAAGGCAGACTAGCGTCTCTTCCGCCATTGTTGTTGACAAAGTTGATATAAGTCCCGCCCCTTCTTCATTCTGATTGGTCGGTGAGGGAGAAGTGACATTGACTACTGTTCCAAAAGTCGAACTGTTTTTAACTGAGAGCGCAGGGACGACAAACAGCTGCTGCCGAGGGCGTTCTTGGCTCTAAAAACTTTAAACTCTAACCACAGAGGATAAAAGTCTCTGCTGATTGTTTCAAAGGTTCTCGTCTGTTTTTAGGATGCAGAATCGGCTACATGTCCCTGCCCCCCCTCTGCCCTCTGTGTGACTGTTGCTGGGTAAAACCAGCATACGTAACGCGTGTGTGTGTGTGTGTGTGTGTGTGTGTGTGTGTGTGTGTGTGTGTGTGTGTGTGTGTGTGTGTGTCAGACTGCTAACGTTGATGCTGTGTGAGACGTGACCGCTCACTAACCTCTCTCTCTCCTCTGTGCTCGTATGAAAAGAAGAAGAAGAAGAAGGACTGTTGATATTAAAGGGTTTGTTGGTCAGAGTCTTCTTCTTCTTCTTTGGTGGATATTTAAACTATCATTCACTGTCCAAACCTTCTTTTGTTCTATTTTTCCTCCGTCACGTTTTCAAAGTAATAAACAGAGGTCTTAGAAACACACCGTGACTCCGTGAACGTGTCTCATAATAAATGAAATCTTTACGCTCCGTGAACTTTTAGGTTTTTGATTTTATTTGAGCTGAAACGTTTTTCTCTGATTCTGTTTCTTTTTACGGAGTCTGAACTTTCATCAAATTACTGTAATGTAGAGTTTAATACTCGGCCTGCGCTCTTCCACCTGTGTGTGTGTGTGTAGGTGTGTGTGTGTGTGTGTAGGTGTGTGTGTGTGTGTGTGTGTATGTGTGTGTGTGTGTGTGTGTGTGTGTGGGTAGGGGTGTGTGTGTAGGTGTGTGTGTGTGTGTGTAGGTGTGTGTGTGTGTGTGTAGGTGTGTGTGTGTGTGTGTAGGTGTGTGTGTGTGTGTGTAGGTGTGTGTGTGTGTGTGTGTCTGCGCGTGTGTGTGTGTGTTTGTGTGTGTAGGTGTGTGTGTAGGTGTGTGCGTAGGTGTGTGTGTTTGTGTAGGTGTGTGTGTAGGTGTGTGTGTGCGTGTGCGTCGGTGTGTGTGTGAGTGTGTGATGCAGGGAGGAGGATAAACTGTAGGGACGCTCCTCCTTCTCCTCATTATAATTTAATGCAGACTCATCGTTCTTCTCTCTCTTTGTGTCATGATGTCAGTCCTCTACGATTCTATGACGTCTTCAGGCTCTGAACATCCTGAGCACCAATCAGAGACCTTGTTGGAAATGTTGACCTTTGACCTGTGTCAACACCAGAGAACACCAGAGAAAAACTTTATTTAGCCGTTTATTGACGAGCCTGAGTGTTGAGATTTGAGTCAAATGCTCGTCAATACAAAGCACCACACTTAAGTTTGTCCACCTTCAAAATAAAAGCACCACACTTCAGTTTGTCCACCTTCATAATAAAAGCACCACAATTCAGTTTATCCACCTTCAAAATAAAAGCACCACACTTCAGTTTATCCACCTTCATAATAAAAGCACCACAATTCAGTTTATCCACCTTCATAATAAAAGCACCACACTTCAGTTTATCCACCTTCATAATAAAAGCACCACACTTCAGTTTGTCCACCTTCATAATAAAAGCACCACAATTCAGTTTATCCACCTTCAAAATAAAAGCACCACACTTCAGTTTATCCACCTTCATAATAAAAGCACCACAATTCAGTTTGTCCACCTTCAAAATAAAAGCACCACACTTCAGTTTATCCACCTTCATAATAAAAGCACCACAATTCAGTTTATCCACCTTCAAAATAAAAGCACCACACTTCAGTTTGTCCACCTTCAAAATAAAAGCACCACACTTCAGTTTGTCCACCTTCAAAATAAAAGCACCACACTTCAGTTTGTCCACCTTCAAAATAAAAGCACCACACTTCAGTTTGTCAACCTTCAAAATAAAAGCACCACATGTTGTACTGTTCACAAGGGGAAACTGAGATTCACAGAGCAGAGAATGAAATATTTAACAGATGCAGCGTGGATAGCAAGAAGACAATCCTGCATGATGCAATGTCCAACGCGTGTGCTGTTAGGACAGAAGGTGTTTCAATGCTACATGTTTAACTAAACGTGGGCAAAGTTTCAGATCATGAGGTAAACATATGTTGGAGTAATCCCAGGTTGAGTCTGCAGAGGGCGCTAAACGTCTTGTTCTGCAAATCACGCCATAGTTCCCCGATATGAATCCAAGAATTTCACCAGACGGCTTCAAGCCTCTACGTGAGACGGTGAAACCTCGTACATAGACTCTCGTCTCCCAGCAATGGAGAGCAGCCCTCCCCTGGCAGCCCTGCAGCGTTCTGCCCCCCCAGGAAGGCTTCCAGAGAGCTGGCCAATCAGAAGACAGTGGGCATGTGGAGGGACTTAAAGAGACAGCAGCAGAAATGAGTGTTTTTATTGAGGCCAGTGTCAGATCAATAAGATCATGTGAAGCTGCTCTAAAGGTTTAGTGAACTTGAGGAGGATATCTGAGGAGCTTTAAAGATTCAGTTAAACTTTCTTCACGACTCTGAGACTCGACCCTTACATGATAAATAAAGTGAAACTCTTGATGTTTCATTTCCTTTTCTTTGGGAGCATGACATCGTCATGATGGAGCGAGCATGACTCCAGATACTCCGTCTTGTTCTCCCGTCTCTCACTCTCACATCTCTTACACTCGTGTCTTACTCATGAGATCAGCGTTCACATTTCGGCGTTCCCAGAAACACGAGTCACAGCTGAAACATTACCCATAATTCTCCATCCTCATGCCTGTCAGCCTCATTTCTTCCACATTAAGTCACCATGTAGGTTTCTTGCTCAATAAATTGCGCTGCGTTCTCCGACCACAGAATAACAGTCATAGCTGCGTGCTTAACCCCCCCCCCCCCCGTCTGCCTGTACTCTCTTTGTCTGCATGTTCTCTGTTCTTCTGCGTCTCTCTCTCTAACCACACATTTCTGTCTTTTCCCCGTGGCGTTTAAAAACCCAGGAGGAATCACAACTCTCCGAACCCAGAGGAGGAATGTATGTTGGTTTGTGTTTGACAACGAAGAGCGCTTAGCGCAGACAAACTGTGTATTCATCATGTGGATCTAAACGTCTACTTTCAGACGTTACCGTGCTACTGCATGCAGATTAACAACATGTGTTATAACGAAGGGGGGGGGGGTCTAAACCTGGTCCCTATTTGAACATGTTTCAGGGTCTCAGGGACTAACAGGCTCCTGCAGTGAAACTGGAAGTGATGTCTGAAAACACAAATGAATCCAGCAAGTCAAACACTATGGAGCTATTATTGTGGCAAAACTTTTTGAAAATACGTAAAAAGATCCACAAATGCGCGTACTGATCTGCAAATATACCAATTTCAAAATGTTTCCTGATAATGACAGAAGAGTGAGCTTGTTTTGCTTTAAGTCCTGAAAATACACAAATCATCGCTTACAACTCTCCATTGGCCGTCATTTTACACGTGACTTTTGCAACACTCCTGCCGTGCAAGATCCACAAATACGTACACATGTCTTCAAATGCGTGTCTGACGATCTGCAAACACAGCTGTGGGGGTTTGTTGCCCTGAGCTCGGGCTCACAGGCTGGGCTGCCAGGCTGCGTACCGCCGAGACGGGCATGCCTGCAGCCTCTCGTCTCATGCCCTCTCGCCTCATTTGAGTTTGTTAAAATATTCATGTAGTATATAACATATTAATTGTCATTTTCAGGAAACCGTGATTTACCAATGCCATCATTTTTTTGATTTTCACTGAAATCCCCGTCTTTATCAGTTTATCAGCCATTGAAGGCGGATACACAGCGGCAGACTGAAGACCACTAGACCCCCCCAAAGAAACCCTGTAGGTCCTGTTTTTAAAGCACATCTCAAACACTTCCTGCTTCCTGTCTCTTCTCGGTCTTGTTGAACTCAGAGGAACTATAATTGATGCATTAGTGCTGCATTGGTTTGAATGTTGTTGCATGAATCTACAGAGCAGACGTCTCTTAATGAGGAAACGTTAGATTATTGGACGCACGGCGACCTTCTGACAGAACGACCACATGCTCTCTCTCTCTCTCTCTCTCTCTCTAAAACTCTGTGCATGTCTCATGGATAACCGCTGACTTTTCTTCTTTGTCTCTTTTCTCCCCCACACAAGTCTCAGCGGTCGTCTCCTCTTGTGTTTCGTCTTCACCGGGTTGTACGTCTCACATCGGCTCGCAGCAGCATAGAGCGTTCACTTCGTGGTTTGTAACATCGGCTGTGTGGTGATGCGTGACGTGACAAAATACCAGCCGACCCCCGAGTCTCGAGGGGAATCAAACCTGAGACTCTGCCAGCCTCGTTTCCTTGTTTTGTTCTTCCTCTGTGGCGCGCTCAATACTCCGCCAACCTCCACAAATTGGAAATTTAGGACAATTTTCATGGTTGTCACAGTAACGGGTGCGATTGTTCCGTGCCCGGAGCGCTGTGTAAAAGTGATCTAATAAACGCTCTCATTAGTAAGTCATTTAAAGCGGCTTAAGGACTTTAAAAAGGTTGAATCCACATCACGGAGACATTCCTGCACACGAGCTGTCAGATTAATGAGCCATAACGTTTGATTCATGATGTTCACAGCGTCCACAGAAACTCTGACGCCGTCTCTTCATCATTTAATGTCCAAAATACAAAATATGAACCAACAAAACCTTCAAATGACTAACCAGGTGTCTCTCCCATGATGCTGCTGTGTTTGTGGGATTCTCGTAGTACTCGAAATCAGTCTTGATCTCAAGACCACTTTCTGAAGGTCTCGTCTCGGAATCTAAATCATTTTTACTCGGTCCTGTCTCGGTCTCAGACTGGCGGACTCCAGATTTTAAATCAAGACCTCCACTGATTGGCTATTTATCCACGTCATCACTGTGATTAGAAGGAAAACTCCTCTTTCTAAAAGAACTAATAACTTCAGTTCATTTGTAGTTTGATTTTTATCCCCCGGTTACGGATGCAGCCTTCCCGGTGTTACGGTCTAAGTGAGGGACACGCCCCCTGCACACAAGATGAGGATTTTTCAGGGATATTTATGGTCTTGGTCTTGTCTCGGTCTTGATCCCTAAATGTCTCGGTCTTGGTCTTGGAGTACTCTGGTCTCGGGTCTCTTGGTCTCAGTAAGTGTGGCTTGACTACAACACTAAATTCTGGCACTCCAAAATAAGCGACAGATATTCCTCTCCCCCTTAAAGCCTCCGACAGTCGGTGTGATCTCTGCTATCTTAAGTTTATCAACGCCATGCTAAGCGACACGATGGTACCACATGCACACAAACTGCGCGATGAGGTAGCTGTGAATGCAGCGTCATCAGCGTGCATCAACGTGACCCAGCTGAGGTTGCCATGGAGGTCAGTAGAAAGCGAGCTCTCGCCATAGTGATGCTTTTGCACATAGAAAAAAAAAGAAACATGTGGACTCGGTCATGGCGAGAGGAAAAGAGGCCAACTTGAGATGTCAGTGTTGCAAAGAGAGCTCAAGTCACGTTATTGTTAGTGTACGCTTTCAACAGATCTGGCGTCTGGATCATTTTGAAGTCCAGCTGGATCACACCAGCACACTCACACATACACCTGTGTGTGTTTGAGTGTGTTTCTGTGTGTGTGTGTGTGTGTGTGTGTGTGTGTGTGTGTTTTGCCCTTGAGCTCTCCTCCACCCTCCACCCCTCCATCTCTCTCTCTTTCTCTCTCTCTCTCCCTCTCTCTCCTCGCCGTCTCTCCCCTCGGGTCTCAAACTGCTGTTACAGAGATGAAGATGGGGGTTGCTGCATGGTTGCGATGGTGACACTCCCTGAGGGTGTGTGTGTGTGTGTGTGTGTGTGTGTGTGTGTGTGTGTGTGTGTGTGTGTGTGTGTGTGTGTGTGTGTATGTGTGTGTGAGTGTGTTATCTTGGCAGCCTCTGTTTTATTAACAGCCAGTACCATCCACTGATCCTTCATACAGGAGAACAACATAACAGAACCAGCAGGAATGAAGCAGCTTCATGTTGAAGTCACAACTTGTGACACGTGAAACTGAAGTTTGTTCACAGTGAGGTGAAACGCTGATTGTTCTAAACCTTGTGTTGGCTTTTACCCGTGGACGTGGAGCTGGTCTGCTTCCTGTTGGAGTCTCCAATCATCTCCAAACAAACATCTCCATCTGTTATTGTCATGGAGATCAAACCATTCAGAGTCTCCACTTCAAGCTTTCTTCCATCATGTTCACTCTGTACTGTGTGCCGCCGCCGCCGCTACTGCAGCTGCTACACGTTAATTATAACTGTGTGTAGGTGGAGCTCTGCTAACTGTAATAATTACAACATGAATGCTAACATGATGCTAACATCACTGCAGCAGATCACACCTACAGAGGGGATTAGAGAGCAGAGCACACACACACACACACACACACACACACACACACACACACACACACACACACAGGTAATATAGGTCATATATAGTAGCCTATACCTTCCATAGGTGTTCAGTTGAGCTGAGATGAAGGACGTATGGGACAAATCATTCACGCTATGCCGTGAGCCTTTGTGACCTACTTCCTCAATATGAGCTTTGTGTTTGTGTGTTTGTGTTTACGGCGTGTATGGACATCAGTGTTACTCAACTATTTCTAAACACACACACAGATCTGTAAATACGAAGCTCTGGGACTCAAATTAGTTAATTAACGCCATCACACACGGCTCCACATTTTCAGATCTTTTCATTCAACGATTTTATCTTCACAGACGGTCAGTTTTCTTTTTTGCAAAGATTTGAACCTTACACTTCTTATTAATGAATCAAAACAAAGAGTGTCCCGTTGTTACCCGTCATGTCCTTCCACTTCCCTATTAGACTCAATTTTTAATGTAAATGGATTATGAAACAGAATATAAATACAATCTATGAATTACTCAACACGTATAATTCAACGGGTTTAGAACTTCTGAGGGATAAATGGGAAACAGACTTTGAAGAACCAATAACAGAAGCAGCTTGGCACAAAATAATACAGTCCATTTTCTCGTCTTCCACATGTCTGAGACGTGCTGTTATTCAATTCAAAATTGTACACCGTCTGCACTGGTCTAAAGTCAGGCTTTCTAAGATCAACGCCGACATAGATCCCACATGTGAGCGATGCAAGCAGGCGCCAGCCGCTCTGTTTGGACATGCCCAAAACTTCACACATTCTGGCAAACCATCTTTGAGACGTTCTCTAAGATATTTGGGAAAACAGGGGAACCATCTCCATTCATTGCAGTGTTTGGTGTGGCCCCGCTGGACGCCCCTCTTAATAGACTGGAAATCAACGTGCTGGCCTTTTGTACTCTCCTAGCCAGGAGACTGGTGCTGTTTAAATGGAAGGACCCTATCCCACCGACATATAGTCATCGGATCAAAGAAGTCATGTACCATCTTAAATTGGAGAAAATCAGAAATACTGTCAGAGGGTCTGCTGTGAAATGTCATAATATTTGGCAACCTTTCTTAATCTTTGTGGAAGAGATGGAGGCTGACAACATGTGATTACCTTTAATATGTGTTTACCTTTTATAAACATCTGGCCATGTACAATGTTTGTATGTGCGTGTCTGGTTTTGTTTTGGTTTTTGTTTTGGTTTTCTCTTCTGTTGGTCCTTTTGGACCTGTGATATAATGTTAGACCCTGATCCTTTACACTTCAGCAGGTACCTTTCTCCGCTCGGTTTAGGCAAACTCCAAAGTTTTATTTCTTTATTTTGAAATGAACTTCTTCTTGAGTTTCAATCCTTCCTGCATCACTTCTTCCTCCTCGTGTTTCTCTCTCCTCTTTTTCTCGTATCATTTCCTCTTTTACTCCCCTGTCTCGCCCTCCTCCTCTCCATCCTCGTCCTCTTCCTCCAGCTGTGCTCACACCGAGCTGTTTCTGGGTCATGAGGGCTTTATATGAATAATAAACAGCTGTCTGTTGCAAAGGGAATTATTTATAGAGACATGCTCCTTCCACCTCTCTCTCCGTTAATCTCACTTTCTCTCCTCCTTTCTCGTCCTTCTCTCGTCCCTCTCTTGTCGTTATTATCCGTCGTCTTCTTTTTGCTCTCTTTGTTTTTCTCCTTCTGTCTTTCTCTCTCGGCCTGCATGATTTGCTTGTATTCGACTTGTTTGTTGTGATGCTTCCTCGTCTGTCGTCGTAGTAACGGTTCATTCAGGTCTCGGCCTGCAGTCAGTTCTCTGACTTTGGACTCTTCTTGCAGCTGTACTTTAGGGGGGTTAGGGTTCAGGTGTACCCTCCCTCTTTTATGATCATAAAACTGTGAAGCATGTGTGATTATATAACAAGCCAACGCATCGAGGTGTAGATGCTGTTCGGCATTTAGAGAGAAGAAGAAGTGACTCTGCAGATTCAGCCAGGACATGAGGTCATCTGCACTGAAAGAAGAGGTTTACAGTCAAACATGCAGCTGCACACAAAGATCTCCTGGATTGATTTGATCTCTTTAAGATGGTCTCTATCTCTGTCATACCGACCTTCCTATCTCTGAAGTTCTGACCTTCCTATCTCTGAAGTTCTGACCTTCTTCAGCTCTG
>CM036546.1:30608846-30613846 GCA_020745685.1 Tautogolabrus adspersus | reverse complement strand
ACAAAAAGCAGGTAAAAGAGCTTACTCTTTGTTTTTAAAGAGGTCACCGTGCTCAGGCCGGTTAGTCCTGGAGCAGCGTGAGTGCAGGCCAGCGGGGGAATGGGGCACTCAGTTGTAAGATGCTGCTCTCTTTGTCTAGTTCAGCCTCAGTGCAGCACACACACTCGTCTGTACTCACACACTTTAACACACACACACACACACACTTTACTGTGGTTGGCTGGTTGTGAAGTGAAGAACAGCGGAGAACGGTCTGAGGTGAACGCTGCAGATTGTGTTTCCTGTCTCTGTGAGGACAAACTGAAGAGTCTCAAACCTCCGTGACGAGAACATCTCTCCGTCTTTGGAAGCGGTCCTGCTTGAGTCCTCTCATGTGCGATTACAGATTCAGGACGTTTGAGCGGATGATTACATTAGACTCACAGAGTGAGCCGTGATTCTCATCAGAAGTAAATCCTCATGAAGCCAGGAGAAACCTCCAGCACTTAATCAGAGTCGATCACGCTAATGAAGATATGACTGAGGCTGCTAATACTCAAGTTTCTCTCAGCTTCAGGACAGATATAGTCTTTAAAAGATGTTAATGATACGTGGGGGTCCTCGGCAGCTCCTTTACATTGTCTTCATATTTTCTTGAATTAAAGGCACAGTATTTAATTCCACCACCAGGGGGCTCTCAATCAAAACAATAACAAAAGATGACGTCGGGCTGGAGGAGAATCATGGGAGTGATTCTCTCTGCTAGGCAGCAGGTCACTAAAGTCCAGACTGACGGGGGGTTGATTATTAATCATGATATGAAGTGATGTGTGCATTACATGTATGAAGTAGTAAACGCCTTTGGACCAATCAGAACGTAGCTGCGGAGGCAGTTCAACTTCAGAGCCCTCTGTGTGTGTGCTGCCATGTTGATAAGGTTTCTTCTTCTGTGGTGCAGGAGGCGGTCTGCCGGAGATCACGCTGACCTTTGACAGCGGGAGGGTGATGTACGGCTTCTGCAGCCTGAAGGATCCCAACTCAGCCCTGCCACGATACATCCTCATCAACTGGGTGAGTCGTCGGGTCATGGGGGAGGGGCGCACACACACACACACACATGCACGCACGCACGCACGCACGCACGCACGCACGCACACACACACACACACACACACACTGAAATGTCCTGAGATATCAAAGCCCAGTACGAGATTCATTGAGGGTCAGAGCACATTTTTAATGCAGCAGGTTGTTAAATGGAGCCGGACTGAAACCAGGTTCTGTCTCCATCATCCAATCACAGAGCTGCAAAATCTGCAGGAAAACCAGCAGCAGCAGCATCTTTACGCTGCTGTATAAGGAACACCTCTGACTATATTCCATTCTAACACAAAGCTCCTTCCATAGAGTGAACGTTTATGTTTTCTAAAAGGTAAAACTCAAACTTGTTTCTTTGAACTCGTTTTTGTGCATTTGATGGTTTGACATCGGAAAAGATGTTTGGAATAAGAATAAAGTCCTGCTGAAGAACGATGGAGGAAACGTCCTCCTGAAGAACGATGGAGGAAACGTCCTCCTGAAGAACGATGGAGGAAACGTCCTGCTGAAGAACGATGGAGGAAACGTCCTGCTGAAGAACGATGGAGGAAACGTCCTCCTGAAGAACGATGGAGGAAACGTCCTCCTGAAGAACGATGGAGGAAACGTCCTGCTGAAGAACGATGGAGGAAACGTCCTGCTGAAGAACGATGGAGGAAACGTCCTGCTGAAGAACGATGGAGGAAACGTCCTGCTGAAGAACGATGGAGGAAACGTCCTGCTGAAGAACGATGGAGGAAACGTCCTGCTGAAGAACGATGGAGGAAACGTCCTCCTGAAGAACGATGGAGGAAACGTCCTCCTGAAGAACGATGGAGGAAACGTCCTGCTGAAGAACGATGGAGGAAACGTCCTCCTGAAGAACGATGGAGGAAACGTCCTCCTGAAGAACGATGGAGGAAACGTCCTCCTGAAGAACGATGGAGGAAACGTCCTCCTGAAGAACGATGGAGGAAACGTCCTCCTGAAGAACGATGGAGGAAACGTCCTCCTGAAGAACGATGGAGGAAACGTCCTCCTGAAGAACGATGGAGGAAACGTCCTCCTGAAGAACGATGGAGGAAACGTCCTCCTGAAGAACGATGGAGGAAACGTCCTCCTGAAGAACGATGGAGGAAACGTCCTGCTGAAGAACGATGGAGGAAACGTCCTGCTGAAGAACGATGGAGGAAACGTCCTCCTGAAGAACGATGGAGGAAACGTCCTCCTGAAGAACGATGGAGGAAACGTCCTCCTGAAGAACGATGGAGGAAACGTCCTCCTGAAGAACGATGGAGGAAACGTCCTGCTGAAGAACGATGGAGGAAACGTCCTCCTGAAGAACGATGGAGGAAACGTCCTCCTGAAGAACGATGGAGGAAACGTCCTGCTGAAGAACGATGGAGGAAACGTCCTGCTGAAGAACGATGGAGGAAACGTCCTCCTGAAGAACGATGGAGGAAACGTCCTCCTGAAGAACGATGGAGGAAACGTCCTGCTGAAGAACGATGGAGGAAACGTCCTGCTGAAGAACGATGGAGGAAACGTCCTGCTGAAGAACGATGGAGGAAACGTCCTCCTGAAGAACGATGGAGGAAACGTCCTGCTGAAGAACGATGGAGGAAACGTCCTGCTGAAGAACGATGGAGGAAACGTCCTGCTGAAGAACGATGGAGGAAACGTCCTCCTGAAGAACGATGGAGGAAACGTCCTGCTGAAGAACGATGGAGGAAACGTCCTGCTGAAGAACGATGGAGGAAACGTCCTGCTGAAGAACGATGGAGGAAACGTCCTGCTGAAGAACGATGGAGGGGGGGGGGGGAGGAAACGTCCTCCTGAAGAACGATGGAGGAAACGTCCTCCTGAAGAACGATGGAGGAAACGTCCTCCTGAAGAACGATGGAGGAAACGTCCTGCTGAAGAACGATGGAGGAAACGTCCTCCTGAAGAACGATGGAGGAAACGTCCTGCTGAAGAACGATGGAGGAAACGTCCTCCTGAAGAACGATGGAGGAAACGTCCTGCTGAAGAACGATGGAGGAAACGTCCTGCTGAAGAACGATGGAGGAAACGTCCTGCTGAAGAACGATGGAGGAAACGTCCTCCTGAAGAACGATGGAGGAAACGTCCTCCTGAAGAACGATGGAGGAAACGTCCTGCTGAAGAACGATGGAGGAAACGTCCTGCTGAAGAACGATGGAGGAAACGTCCTGCTGAAGAACGATGGAGGAAACGTCCTGCTGAAGAACGATGGAGGAACCGTCCTCCTGAAGAACGATGGAGGAAACGTCCTGCTGAAGAACGATGGAGGAAACGTCCTCCTGAAGAACGATGGAGGAAATGTCCTCCTGAAGAACGATGGAGGAAACGTCCTGCTGAAGAACGATGGAGGAAACGTCCTGCTGAAGAACGATGGAGGAAACGTCCTGCTGAAGAACGATGGAGGAAACGTCCTGCTGAAGAACGATGGAGGAAACGTCCTGCTGAAGAACGATGGAGGAAACGTCCTCCTGAAGAACGATGGAGGAAACGTCCTGCTGAAGAACGATGGAGGAAACGTCCTGCTGAAGAACGATGGAGGAAACGTCCTGCTGAAGAACGATGGAGGAAACGTCCTGCTGAAGAACGATGGAGGAAACGTCCTGCTGAAGAACGATGGAGGAAACGTCCTCCTGAAGAACGATGGAGGAAACGTCCTCCTGAAGAACGATGGAGGAAACGTCCTCCTGAAGAACGATGGAGGAAACGTCCTCCTGAAGAACGATGGAGGAAACGTCCTGCTGAAGAACGATGGAGGAAACGTCCTGCTGAAGAACGATGGAGGAAACGTCCTCCTGAAGAACGATGGAGGAAACGTCCTCCTGAAGAACGATGGAGGAAACGTCCTGCTGAAGAACGATGGAGGAAACGTCCTGCTGAAGAACGATGGAGGAAACGTCCTTCTGAAGAACGATGGAGGAAACGTCCTGCTGAAGAACGATGGAGGAAACGTCCTGCTGAAGAACGATGGAGGAAACGTCCTCCTGAAGAACGATGGAGGAAACGTCCTCCTGAAGAACGATGGAGGAAACGTCCTGCTGAAGAACGATGGAGGAAACGTCCTGCTGAAGAACGATGGAGGAAACGTCCTCCTGAAGAACGATGGAGGAAACGTCCTCCTGAAGAACGATGGAGGAAACGTCCTGCTGAAGAACGATGGAGGAAACGTCCTGCTGAAGAACGATGGAGGAAACGTCCTGCTGAAGAACGATGGAGGAAACGTCCTCCTGAAGAACGATGGAGGAAACGTCCTGCTGAAGAACGATGGAGGAAACGTCCTCCTGAAGAACGATGGAGGAAACGTCCTCCTGAAGAACGATGGAGGAAACGTCCTGCTGAAGAACGATGGAGGAAACGTCCTGCTGAAGAACGATGGAGGAAACGTCCTGCTGAAGAACGATGGAGGAAACGTCCTGCTGAAGAACGATGGAGGAAACGTCCTCCTGAAGAACGATGGAGGAAACGTCCTGCTGAAGAACGATGGAGGAAACGTCCTCCTGAAGAACGATGGAGGAAACGTCCTGCTGAAGAACGATGGAGGAAACGTCCTCCTGAAGAACGATGGAGGAAACGTCCTGCTGAAGAACGATGGAGGAAACGTCCTGCTGAAGAACGATGGAGGAAACGTCCTGCTGAAGAACGATGGAGGAAACGTCCTCCTGAAGAACGATGGAGGAAACGTCCTGCTGAAGAACGATGGAGGAAACGTCCTGCTGAAGAACGATGGAGGAAACGTCCTGCTGAAGAACGATGGAGGAAACGTCCTCCTGAAGAACGATGGAGGAAACGTCCTCCTGAAGAACGATGGAGGAAACGTCCTGCTGAAGAACGATGGAGGAAACGTCCTGCTGAAGAACGATGGAGGAAACGTCCTCCTGAAGAACGATGGAGGAAACGTCCTGCTG
>CM036546.1:30591346-30603846 GCA_020745685.1 Tautogolabrus adspersus | reverse complement strand
GGAGCTTTGATAAGTTCAGCTAAGGTGCAGAGAGTCTTTGAAAGGACAAGTCTGAAGTTATGATGCATTCTTACTTATCATGTTTGTTTCTTTCAAGCTACAGCTAGCAGATTGTTAGCTTAGCACAAACAGCTTTCCTGGTGAGCTTTGTCAAAGCTCAGAAAATAAAGTTTATCGTATCTTGTTTGTTATATCTTTACAAAAAAATAAAAAACAGAAAGGTGTGATGATATCAGTGGGTAAGTCTTGAACTTCTAGTCTTGGCTTCATGTAGCTGCTAAGCTAACGAGCACAGGCTGTATTAGAATGAGTTTACATGGCAAAGAAAGAACCAGCCCAGCATGTAACCTTCAATAACTCTGCTTTACACGTCAGATTAAAAAACTTTATCACTGTTTGAATCAGTTTGACTTAAAGGTGATGTTAGTGGTCGAATAGCCAGACTAGCTGTTTCCCTCAGTTTCAGGTCTTTGTGCTAAGCTACGCTAACCTGCTGCCTATCCTATCTATGATGTAAGTTGAATACAGACAGTAAATGAATGTTGCGTTTGGAGTCGAGAGGAAGTGAAGAGCAAAGTCAAACTGCCTCTGCGTCCTGCAGCCGTGTTGTCCTCAACGAGTGCAGACAAAATGCAAAATGACAGCGTGCTCGAAGGAGCTGCAGGGTGTCCGCTGGATCTGCCCTTCAAAATCTGAATGTTAGATAGAAAGTCCAACAGCATCAGAACTAATGTCACAGATCAGTCAGCCATTACACAATTCACAGACAACACGTGTCCAAAGATGCACACTACTTAGAGGTTTTATCAGAGCAACAGTTCTTGTGAAAATTGAAGATGGCCAGAGGTTCCTTCCTTCAAAGGTAGCTCGTAAACTCAACATGTTGGGTGTTCGACGTTAGTTGAAGTCCTAACCGTCAATAATTCAGCTCACTAACAGCTGATATTTCTGTGATTCTGTGTTTCTCCCTCTAGCGCGAGGAAGAGATCCGAAAGGAGGAGGAGAAGAAGAAGGCGGCAGAGGAGCGGCAGCGCTACGAGGAGGAGCGAATGGAGCTGGAGAGGAAAGAGCAGGAGAGCCGAGAGAAGAGGTACCGCGAGAGGGAGCAGCAGATCGAGGAGCACAGGTGAGGTACACGAACACCCTACCAGATTACTCTCAATAAATCAAGTCTATTTAATGAACGTCTGTGTTTGTGTGTTAACAGGAAGAAGCTTCAGGAGGAGGAAGAGGCCAGAGAGAGGTTGCAGAATCAGATCAAGATCGTAAGTTTCTTCCTTTGTTTTGTTCTCAGTGACGTCAACAGATTCTACGTAAAAGTGTCTCCAGAAGGTCAGGATGTTTTTACTCTGAGCAGTTTCGATGAATCACGTATCAGCTGGCTTCAGTGTTTGCAGGAGAAACCCATCGTAATGACATTCATCAGCCCTGTTCAGACCGTCGTTTCAAGCTGTGATATTTACACCCGTGTCATTTCTCCTTCTGTCTGGATGTCGTGGAGGCGTAATGGAGGGGACGAAGTGATCCCCCCCTCTGTACGTCTTCAGAGGTAGTAACAGAGGCGTTACAGAGGAGAGACGGGATCAGCGGAGCCAGAGGGGGAGAACAGCGCAGTGTGTGTGTGCATGTCTGACTGTGTGTGTATGTGGAGCTCCCGCTGTGACGTGCTTCCACAACGCTGAAACTCAATGTGAACTCAATTACATAAAAGTAGTTTTCTCCTCCTTGAGGACAGACCTGACAAAGTTGATCTCCTAAATTACCACAGGTCCCCAGGTAAAACAAGTCTGCTTCTTTATAACCATGTTGAATCTGGGTTCTGTTTGCAGTCGGACTAGTGTTGTCCAATCACGTACAGTATAAGCAGGCTTCCATGTATGCAGATGTTCTTGCTCAAATATTTACACCTGAGCAACACATTTTGAGTTTCTATCACAAAAGCCAATAAGCGTTTAGATTTCCTGACTACCTTGAATGCATCTGAAATGATCGTTCTGACCTCCATTCAACTAACAAACATAAAAAACGTCTCCCCTGAGGACGTGACAAAGCTAGACTCTTTACTAATCTGCATCCTGATGTTATCTCAGTAAACGTCAGACCTGTTAATGTGAGTAAACCACGAGAACATCAGTTTGTGTTTCAGACCTCTGCAGTGATCCAGAGTGACGCCTCGATGTGACTTATTATTTACTGTTAAACTGACACTCACTGGAAACTGATGAACAGGCGCTCCTCTGTAAAGAAATGAGTTAAGTCGTATCTGGAGATTTTCACTCCACTGTTGACCTGAACGCTAGCTAAACACGCGGCTAACCTGACTGTAAACGAGGCAGCGCACAGGATAGGAAGTCATGTCTGGAAGGCATCGAGTAACCATCGATGATTGTCTGACGGGTTCTGAGATTCACTTTGATTCCACAGGCCAGAAATCGTTCATCACGGTGAAAACGTTCAGCCTCTGACATAAATTCAGTCCTCTGGCGACGTCACTTTGCCGTTTATTTAAAACAAAAAAAATAAATCCACGTCCTGAACTCGTTCACAACAACAGGTTTAATAAATCTACTCTACGTTTACAGGAAGTGAACCTTTGTCTCCTGCAGACTCGTCCTCAGCTGTTATTTTCCTTCAACGTGTTTATCGAGTCGATTTAGTCGTTTGTATCTCTGCATCACTTCCTGTCCGAAATCACCATGGAGACGAGTTCAGCACGCCTCTCGGGTTTCGAGCCGGAGTCAAACTGAGACAAAGGAAAAAAATCAATTTGTGTGTTTGAAGATAGGAATCATACCTCGTGTGTGTGTGTGCCTGTGTCTGTGTGTGTGTCTGTGTGTCTGTGTGTGTGTGTGTGTCTGTGTGTGTGTGTGTGTGTGTGTGTGCGTGTGTGTGTGTGTGCGTGTGTCTGTGTGTGTGTGTGTCTGTGTGTGTGTGTCTGTGTGTGTTGTACAAACATTAAACTATCAGAACATGCTTAACTGCCTGCAGCGTCCAAACACAGCTGTGATCTTTCAGATTATCTAGTGAAGACCTTCAACTGTACAGGCACACACACACACACAAACACACACACACACACACACACACACACACACACACACACACACACACACACAGACACAGCTCTGAAGAAGTCAAGAGGCGTTTATAATGTTTTAGATTTCTATGCATGGATTGCATGTCGGGTGAATGAGAACCTGAAGCTGTCAGACATCACATCAAATAAATATCTGTCGTTCCTTTAACAGTTTTCAGTTCAACACAGACGTCTCTGAGATCGTCCGTCTTGCACGCTGCAGGCGGGGATGTTGGCTTTAAAATGGTTTTATATCAGACGACGTTCTGCATGAAGAATCTGAAAGAAGTTTGGTGTGACAGTGAAATGTACTGCAGGACGCTGGTCATTGTTTTATGCACAATCAGACCTGCAGCTACAGCAGCTCATCACAGACAAGCAGCAACCTCCAGTGATGAAAAATGAAGCCGATGCTGAAGTGTAAAATCCTGCAGTTCCTCGAGTGTCCACTAGAGGCTGGCTGCAGAAGCACAGGAAGTCACATACACACCCATTCAAAAAAGCCTGTTTTTACAGCAGACATTAACATGTTTACAGCCTGGTTCAAAAAACCAAACAGGTCTGATTAGTTCATGTCTCGATCAGCACACATCATATGTGACCTTGAAGTCTGCCAAACAAGCCAGATATGAGATAGGAGACACAAAGTGACCTTGGCTGTCGTAGTCACGGCCGACCCTATCAGTACAGCTGTTACTGTCTTCAGGCCCGGGGGAGGAGCTAAATGTCTGTACATCTACAGAGAGACAGCAATCACAGTCTGGATCTCTGTTGAGTCCAAATGTCCTCATTGGAAGCAGATATTCCTCGTGTTTCCTGCTGAACTCAGCCGTGTCTCTGAGTGTTTTTTTCACTCAGAGGGGGCGTGGTTTGGTGGTTTGGTGTTAAAGGAACGTTGATGCATACCCTCTATAAGTCAGAGAATAGGTGAACTAGTCTTCAGCCTGTAAAATCACATCAATTAAAAAAATCATCATGGAAGCACTAACGATTCATGTCAGGCTGTGCTGTGGCTCCTGGATCAGATATTGAGTTTTATTTGTGTAAAACTAAAACAAGCGAGTGTCTAACAGTTTGAATAAAGTCGTCAGGAGTTTCTCTTTCAGCAGATAAATGTGTAAGAACGTAACACAGCTCCTTTATTTACAGCTTTAGTACCGCTGTATGATGATCCTCTGATGAGTGTTTGATCAGCTGCTCAGTGAGTACAAACACACACGGTCTCTGTCGCCCCCTGCTGGTCGACCTGCAGGATTGTTCTCTTTACAATCTGCATGTTTTTCTAACTGATTTCTTCTTCATCCTCGTGTTTTAAAGCCTGAGTCCGTGAAGTGACGGCTTTGCATCTATCTGTTTGTTTTTCTCACAGGCTGCAGAGGCGAGCAGCGATGACCTGAACCTGGACAAGAAGGAGACCGAGGTGGAGGTGAGTGCAGCAGAACGGCTCCTTCTAACAGAGAGAACGTCTTCAAACCTCCACAGCAGGAGAGAAACAGGAATTAAAGACAAACATATCAGAGTGTGGTGATGCTGATAATTCTACCACCTTCTGTTATGTGTTTACTTCCTGTGACGCTCAGTTCCTAGATTTCTCCGTCATAGCGTACTGTCTTAAACTGAGAGTAGTTTACTTCCTAATCAGGATTTCAGAGAGGCGGCAGTAACATGGACACTTGTTAACACAGCAGCTGTGTGTGTGTGTAACTCGTGTCGTACGTCGTTTGAAAGCTTCGCTTGCTGTGATCACGACCACGTCAACCATGTGAAGGTCCAACCAACACAGCAGCCACAATCTACGCATCTGTCAGACCGACGAGATTAATCATGATTAAAAAGAATGAATGCATTATTTTAGACCTTTATTAATCACGAACGTGTGTGTGTGTGTGTTTCCAGGAGGCGAAGGCCATCATCGCTCAGCGGTCAGGAAACCCTCGAGAGTTTTTCAAGCAGAAAGAGAGAGCGATGACCATCAGCTGCGACACCTCACCCGTCTCCATCCACAGGACCGGTAAACTCTTCCTCACTCAGCCAACGACTGTTTCCTCCAAGAGATCAAACTATAATAATAAAGTTTATAAAAGCTTTTGATATCAGAGAGATAACTTTAGAAAGAAGCATTAACGTGTTTCTGAAGTCCAGACATCTAACTGAAGTCTGAGGATGTTATCTGTTCAAATCTTTATTCTCATGAATCTAAGCTTCGTTTAGTTTTCTCTCAACAATCCTGAAAACATCCAGAGACGTCGGAGTCTTTATCTGAAGTCCATCGAGTCACTAATCAGCTGCAGCTTCCTCAGAACAAGAAACTGAGTTTTCTTTTTCAGAGATCAATCAGTCAATCTTTATTTATTATCTCAAGGCGCTTTAAAAAAGAGCAGGTAAAGACCTTACTCACTGTTAAGAAAAATGGGATATGGGGAGATGGGATATGCAGGAAGGATTTCTCCTTTGTGTTCCTCTCGTTCCTGTTGTCCACACTTCCTTACCGCTGAGGTGGAGGTCGGAGCAGGCCGTGCAGGAATGAGGACAGCAGTGGTTGTGGGGACGACACAGTCTGATGGTGAAGGCTGGGTGTCAGGGACGTCGGGTGGTAGTAGTGCCCGATCACCTCGCTGAAGGTTGGGGGAGCTCCGTCTACTCGAGAGCCCGGCCTCTCAATCAGTTATTTCAAGAGACTTAAACTAAATGATGATCCAGAGGAGACGTGTCACTTCTTTGGAGTCGCAGGACGTCGTCTGGAACCCGAAGAAGTCATTTAAATTTAGATCTAAAGAAATGACAGAGGTGTATTAAAGCTCTATCCATCATTCTTTTACCTTAACCTTAATTTAAAGTTGTGTAAGAGCATCCAGTTTCTTCTTCATGTGTTTCTCTAAACAAAGAAGTGAATGAGGATTTTCTTTCTTGTGATTGGTCACCTGAAATTTGACCTTACCTGTTCGAAGCTAAAAAACAACAAACTCTGTGAGCATTTCATTTCTGCTTATCTGCATGCTGTTTCTGATCTGTTTTTAAAGCAACACTAACCACTTTCTCTCTCTCTCTCTCTCTCTCTTTTCTTCTGTCCCCTCTTCACTCTTCTGACCTCACATGTTCTCCATCCTCATTCCAAACTATCTCACTCACTTCTTGATTATCTCGCCCATCCCTCGATTTTCTGTCATCCATATTTCTCTTTTTCTGATTCTGAAATCCGTCTTCTTTAATCTCCTCCTCCGGCACCTCTCCATGAGTCGGCTTTTCTTCCTCATGGCTTTCACGGGACTCTCTGCCTTTCCCACAATGCTTTCTGCTTCACTCTTCTTCTTCTTCTGGGGCTTAACTTCTCGGGTTTTGACTCTGACCTCTCCTGTCTTCCTCCTGGTCCCCCTCCCTCCCTTCCTTTTCTTGCTTTTTGTCTGTCTTGTCTTCCCGTCTCGTCCATCTCCCTCACGTCTCTACGTCTTGGTGCGTCGCTTCGTCTCATGTTAAACGTTTGTGTGTTGTGTGTGAATCTTTGTGTGTGGCTCTGTATCGACCCCCCCCCCCCCCGACCGCCAGGCCGTTTGGACAGCCCGTTCTTGAGGCAGCAGCACAGTCCCAGCAGCCCCAGTCAGACTCCCCCACTCCGGGGCACGTCACCCCTCCGCACCCAGCCACACACACGGACGCAGCCCGCCGCTGCAGCCGGTAGGTACATCACATAACCGATAAACAGCAGAAGAAGACGGATGGACACCAGCAGCTTGGTCGAACATCTCTCCACTGACACGAACCCCCCCCCCCCCCCCCCCCCTCACAAAAAAGGACGACAGGAGAGTGAAACAGCATGTGAACTGAAAATGTTAAACAATAAAAAGTCGATGATTTGCACTTAACATGCGCATTAATATCCAAGTACAGCTGGTATAAATGGGCTAGCACGGCTTAGCGCTCCCTTTCTTATACAATAAAGAGGAGAGAATGATCCTTCAAATAACTCACAGCTGATTGTTTTACATATTTGTAATCTAACTGTTGAAACTGAAAGAAGTACTTACATGAAAAAACACGAATGATCTCTGATTTTATACAGACAGGAAGTAGCTCTGTTACGATATACTTCTGTGAAGCTAACGAAGCTGACAACCAAGTTAAAGAGTGGCTCAGGAGGAAACCTTTACCAGGTCACCAATGATTTTCAATCAATGCAGCGTAGCTACATTAAAGCTAACTAAATAACATTAGCTTGCTGGCAAACAAAGACAAAATGCTAACTAGCAAAATTTGCAGAATGCTTTCTTGACTTGGTAAAATCAGTAATTCCATCCAGTCTTCCTGGGCTGATAACTGGCAGGTAAATAATTACTTAATCTACCAACCAAGGCCAGATCCATGCTGCAAAGCTAAGTTACAGCTAGCGGACATTGGCTTGCTTGGGAACAAAGACAAACCGCTAACTATCTGAAGTACTCAAGTATTTCCCTGGGTGATTCTGGAATGTAAATTAAAAGCTTGTCATTTAACTGTTTACTTTATTAAGTAACCAAGCAGCCAACGGCAGATTCATGCAGTGTAGCTAAATTACAGATAGCTAGCTAACAGTTAGCTCGCTGGTAAAGACAAAATGAATTGTGTCCCCCAGTCTCTCTGGGCTAGGAAAAATGGCAGATACATTTGCTAGGACGTAAATGTAGGATGTAGGATGCTACATTTGCTAGCCTGTTACCTCTTCTACCCACCAGAGCCAGACAGTGCTACGTAGCTTAGTTACAGCTAGCTTGGATGCAAACAAACTTCTTACTAGCTGAAGTAGACTAATACTTTCTTAAGTGGATATAATCAGTTTTTTCACTCACCGGGTTAATAATTGACTTACTTTATCAACAAACCAAGCTACCAGGGCCAGATCCATGCAGCATAGCTAAGTTATAGCTAACTGGCTAACCTTGGCTTGCTCATGTTTTCAACAACCTTGTTAATCAGTAAATTAGGGTTAGACTCAAAATGATTGGCCTTCTTCCTTGTTAGATGATTCACGCTTCCACCAAGTTCAATGAAATGTGGGCACGCAGTCTTTCCTTAAAATCTCTTTGGAGGAAGTAATCACTCTCAGACGTTAACGGAACAACCTGATTTAAATGTTTTTCAGTCCACATGCATTTTCATCTTCTCCGTATTAGAATTTCATTTTCATAAACCACTCCACCTTGTAGGCTACATGAAGCACACTCTCACACCCTACACATCTGTGCACCGACCCTTTTAGTCACCTCACCACTCCCCGCAGAATCCCCCAAATACTAAAAGACAACCTTCATCTCCCCAGACTTCAGAAATGTTACACGGCAGATTTTAATAATCCAATTAATTAATTATAATTTAAGGCCGAGTCCACATGTAGGCAGGTATTATTTTAAACAGAGGTTTTCCTCCTCCTGTTTAAAAAAATAATCCCGTCCACACAGGCTCAGTTCTCCAAAACATCCTTGTCTACATGAAAACGCAAAAACGCTCTGTTACGCCTGACATGAGCACGCCAAGTCAACAATGATGTCCTTGACATGCGAACATCTACTCGCCATTCCTCTGCAATGACCATTTCATTTACAAAGTTGTCCCACCAACCGGAAGTCAGACCGGGTCTCGTCCAAATTAGATTAAAAACTTTATTGATCCCAAGCAGGGAAACTCATTTGTCAATTCATACACACAACAAACATTATCGACAGTACAATCACAGTACAAAACCACCAATGTTGGCAGCTGGGTTCTTGTCGGAGTGTTGTATGAAGCAGCAGTGACCTCCGTAGTCCAATCAGGCGTCTCTGCTCGTCAACATAGTGGGAGAGTAACTGTGTGTGTATGTGTGAGCATGAAAAAAGTCCAGTTAGCAACGTTAGCACCAGCACTAGTTTGGTTACGTCTGCCATCGCACTAATGTCATGTAAACTAAAGTGGCAGCGTCGCACAATGACGTCACACGGAGGAGAAACCGGCGCACAGCGTGACGTTACAAGAACAAAACTCTGAAAGGAGTTTTGCTGAAGGAGAGTTTTCAGTGACCTAAAACGTCGCTTGTGTACGAAAGGTCAAAAGGCTCAGAAAAAGCTACTTTTTCAGAAATACTCGCCTTCGTGTGGATGAGGCCTCAGTCTGGTGTCATTTTTTGTTTTCTTACAGTCAAAAAGAAAAACACATGAATAGATTTTGTCTTCAACACATTGTATATTAATATAGACAGCAGTTCTCCCTCTGCTTCCATTGTCCTAAAATGAAGCCAAACTTTACGCGGGCGCTGACATATTGCGCCGGTGACATAACAAGGAGCCAAGACATGCAAAAGGGAGCTTTTCAGTTTTTTAGTGGAAGTTGTTTAGAGTCAAGACTGCAGCTCCATCTGCCAGATCCCATCTGAGGGGAATATGTCAGCGGCTGTTGCAGGGTTATTTTGGCTTCAATTTAGAACAGCATATTGGACGGGATGGATGGAGATGTTCATATTTATATACAGTCAATGGTGCAAGACATTATTATACAGCAGTTTTCAACTTTACAATAACCATCACACCCGTCTCAAGGCTCACCTACCTTATCGCTTTTGCACTCCCAAGCGTCTCTGCTAACACACATTAGTTGGCATTCCATTCACATCCAGTGAACTATAAACACCTCCTTTATGGCTGTGAACCATAAAGCTGTTTGTCGGTTTGTGTGGTAGATGTTGAGTTTGTCGTCCCCTCAGTCTTCATCCTGTAGATGTCGTCCAGTCAGCTGCTGATGTTTCATTATTTTTATAAATGTTCCTTGTTATTTCCAAATGTTTTTTAATGCTTTACATTTACACCACAGTATTGTCTCTCAGGGATAATGAGCTGTTACTCAAACTACAGAATCTCACTGGTTTTTCTATCACCTTCTTCCTCTTCTGATCCTGAACCTCATGGCTCTGATCCGGGACGGCTTCACCTCTTTGCACACACACACGCTGAAACACACAAACATACACTCCTCCTGCTTCTTTTATCCCTCACCAACTGACCAACCTGTGAGTGTTACTGCATCAATATGACGCCGTAAAGCCGCACGTCAGTCGCCATCTTTGTTTGTGGGCCGTTGACTGAATATGGATCTTTGTCTTTTGAACTTTGTGGAGTTGATCAAGTTGCAGTTCTGAAGAAGGATCATAACTGTGATTTTGTGTATTTGAATCCAGGAACTACAAGAATCAGACACCTTCCAGGGCGCACTGTTTATGTTGGGATTGAAATGCCCTCAGCCAATCAAGACCTTTACCGAGGTTCTGTATTTTTATACCTTGGTCCATTTTCTTACATATTTCATGGGTCTGAAGACTGATTAGAAGACAAAGTTTGGGCTTGCTCCAGTTGATTGCTTTCAAACAGGATGACATGGCAGCTGCACCCAGTCAAAGAACGTCCACTCCATGTTCTTCTGACTGCCCCTGAAAGGCTCCGATTGTAGTAAGGGTCTCATAGCATCACGTGAAAGATTGAACATTTCTTTTTGTTGAAAAGGTTAAATGCTTTTGGTGATGCTGGTTTAGCTAGGTAGGTAGAGCAGGTGCCCCGTTTGAACTTAACTGCACCGTTAGAAGGATCCATTTCTGGTCCTGATGTTAGGTCTCTCTCTCTCCTGTCTTCCTACAGCTGGCCAATCAGATAAAGGCTAAAAATGCTTACAACGGTGTTGTAAAAGACTCGTTATATATAAAGAGCTACTCAGGACAACAACCCGAGCCATCCGTTTTAATTGACATACCTGGATTATGGGGACAGTCGGCCAAAGGTTTAGGCTAAAGAAAGCTGCTGGAGCAATTCTACAGCTTTGTCTGTTTGTAGACCCCAACATGTGTAAGAAACAGAAACAAATGGATTTCAGTTCAAAGGCTTATAGGTTCATTAAGGCTGTTCTTTTTGCGCTGGCAGCTTCTATTTTCAATGCGAACCAATGCAGTTCAGTTTTCAGCGCTCAGC
The DNA here is from genome assembly GCA_020745685.1 of Tautogolabrus adspersus. Lineage (NCBI taxonomy): Eukaryota > Metazoa > Chordata > Actinopteri > Labriformes > Labridae > Tautogolabrus > Tautogolabrus adspersus. The sequence continues at coordinate 30,592,812 of CM036546.1, read as the reverse complement.
TTTGTTAACCACAACGTAGGGAACAATTTACAGGTGTAAAGATGCTGCTGATGCCAGGACAGGATTCCAAGCAAATATTAGTCCATTTTATTTATATAGCACATTAAGCACTCAGAGCTATCTGAAACAGACCAACAGTCACTACTGAGTGAAGTGAAAATGAACTTTAGCAGCCTAGCAACAATGAGCGCTGATGAGAAGCGCTCTGAAAATGAAGTTGTGAGTGCTGCCAGCGCAAAAAGTGCCGTCAATGGACACAGGCCCTTAAACTGCCAGAATCACCCTTGAACTAAACTGTTCCTATCAAAAGAGATTAAGTTCTAAACAACGTAAACTGGCTATTTTTCTTATACTACCATTTTTGCTGTTTCCCACCAATTCCCAAAATGTCAGCTACCGCTAAAGGTATGGTAGAAAATGAGCTGTTTCAGGGTAAATAAGCGCACAGAAATGCGTGATGCTTTGGGAAATGGTCGTTAGTTCTGTAGTTCCTGGGCTGAACTTTGAAGACCACCTTTATGATCTGCTGTGTTTGATATGCATGTCTGTAGGTGTTGTAGTGGCAGATATGATGCTGGGTGGGCAAAGAAGAACCACTTCATCCAGATTGTTCAAGTCTACCTTCTCCAAACATTTTCTACACTGGTGTTCATCATCAGTAACAATGATTTTACCAAACAGTCTAACAGCTTTAAAAAGTGGTTGGATTTGGATGTTTTTGACCACCAGCTGAACCCACCGGTGTAGGACAATGTTAGGCTCGATGTGATTTGTCAGTTTAACAGGGTCAGACATCTCAGTCAGCCTTTTGTTTCCACTGACTCTGTTATTCTTTCATCTGTGGTTTATTGTGTTTGTGTCCTCTGGGAAATCCTGTTCTGGTCTCTGAACAGGATGTCTGACTTCAACTAGCATGACATCATCAAAACATCCGAGTAAAAAGTGACATTTCATTCTGGAAATGCTTCTCTGACTGTGACTGACACTGTGTTTGTCATAATGAGCTGTAAATCCACCCTGTGACTCACCCATAATGTGTCAGGATACATCCCATAGCATAATGATGAATGTTCAAAGATGGCTGCTTCATGACTTACAGGATTATTTTGACTGTCTTGGTGTTTGTGACAACCCTGTCCTTGTAGGAGTGTGCTACTGCCCCGTCCGTCTTCCAATACTTCTTTCACGTCGATGACATGCCCAGTTTGTGTCACCAAATCAATTTGAAAGTCACAAGGCGACAAAATGTCTCGCTCTGCAATTCAATGGAGGGTTGCCAAATCTCATGACATTGAAGTGCTAAGATCACTTTTAGGCAAACTCAGCATTAAAGAAGACCAACTGGCAGTTTTCACAGAATCCGTGAGCGCTGCGTTACGTCTGAACCGCAAACTCCAGAGCTGATGGCGCCCTCTAGTCAATGCTTGTGTTTCCTTGCCCCCCCCCCTCGAAATGAAGGCAGAGTT